>OX463775.1:4389447-4572964 GCA_949825005.1 Gasteruption jaculator
GGGAATGAGGGACAGGGGAGAAAAAGTGACAGAGAGAGAGAGAGAGAGAGAGACGAGATGAAGAAGAAGAATCCGAGGAGATAAAAAATGAAGAGAGAGAGGGAGTGAGAGAGAAAGAAAAAAAAGAGGATTTTTTTTTCCCAATAGATGGAATTGGACGTTTATGCTGACGTGTCCTTAACCCTTAAATCGCCAAGAAGTGGTCTGTCTATACATATTTATACCGTCACTCGGTGCAACTTGTTGAAGTTGCAATTATGTACCAGATCGTGATGGAAATCTTTGAAGTATTTTTTACCACGCTGATCTTTTTTTCCCCTTATCTCGCGCCGGCTAATAGGTGTCGTTACAATAATTAAACGTGTATTTAAAGCCTCCGCGTATCGCCTGACGCGTTACTGGATGTAGAATTACATCGCTGGAGTCTCTTCTCGTCGCCGTTGTCGTCTTTCGCGTGGATTTTGCACGAGTGGTTCGAAGTAGGACGTCATGAAATGCCAGAGTTCGATGGAACGAGTACCGTATTTCGTGGTAAATTTTACACTGTAAGGAGGAATCGGATAGAAACGGGACGTAAGCGACCGCGGGACCTTGCACTCGGGTGTAGTTGAAGTTCAAACGCGAAGGAAATGATGGGATGAGAGATATTTTTGGTTCCAAGGAATTTGGTTCGTATCGTGGAAGGTTTTGAAAATTGTTATGGGGTTTTTTATACTTAGGCTCGAATCGATTCAAAATTTCAAGCTTTTTCAGAAAAAAATTTTTTATGTAAAAGTTGCCGTAACATAAGAAAATTTGCCCCCCAAAAACAAATTTACGAAATTCGCTACGAAAATAAAAGAGATGCGCTCGTAAGAAAAAATAACGAAAGTTACGCGAAAATTCCAAAAATCCAAAGATCTTTATAAAAACGATATACAAAATATTAGGTTGGCGCATAATTAACGACGATAATTTTGGTGTGTACCATACAAAGTAATCGTCGTTAATTATGCATAATCTAATAATAAACCACGAAACTAGAATTAATTATTAGCTTTTCATAAATTTTTACTATTTTTCTAGTAAATTTTATTATTACAACAACAAAATGCTACGAAACGCGTGCTGGAAAAATTCAAGCAGTGTGACAACATTATTTAACATTTTTTTGAGTCCTTCCTTTCTCCGCGTGGGTAGCATTTTTTTCTATTTTGGAAATCGGAAGGTTTCTTACACCTCCTACTTGTTCCTCCTCCCACCCGATCGGCACTTTCTGATATTGCAAAAGACCGTCTTTGCACGAATACGTAAACCCGTTTCCAGGTCCATAATTGTAGGAGCCACCGTCAGGAATATTTCTAACTCCTCCACGAGAGTAATGGATTCGATCTTACCACAAACCAACAAAAAAAGAAAATACTTGATACTTATTCGGAAACTTTTTGCTGCAAAATTTGAGAATATTTTTTTCCTACATTCAATTACTAATTCAAAAATATTTACGTATATCTATCAAGAGTTAGTATTTTTTTCTGTAGGTAAATATTAGAAAATAGGTGAGTCACAGCTACTTCTCAAGGAAGCAAACGTTTTCCAAGACGTTACATGGTGATCACGATAATTCCCAGGTGGATCTGGTGAAATAAAAAAATGTAAAAAAATTCTATCAACAAATGAGGAAATTATACATTCAGCGACCGAAGGAAATTGGAAAATTACAAAAACGAATAAAATTGGAGAAAGGAAAATTTAAAAGAATTATTTGTAGCAAAACGGTGGTCGTTCAAGGCAAATAGCATAATTTGTGGTACCTAAGTTTGTCATTTTTCGTTAATTAAAAGAAAAAAGAGTTTTTGTACTTTTATTTTATTACTTTTTTATTTTATTACATACTTTTTTTTTTATTCCAAAAGATCCAGCTCAAAATTATCGCCATCACCGTGCAAGGCCTTGGGAAAATCGCTTCCCAGAGCGAGAGCCGTAACTCTTCTATTTTCTAATATTTTTCCCCAGAAAAATTACCAAGTCTTGCTAGAAATATGTATTTTTCAATAAGAAATTAGTCATAAAAAAATATCGTTACAATTTGCAGCAAAAAAATAATTCCAGATATCGCGTATTTTTTTGGCTCGTCAACTAGGTACAACCCTTGAATGAAGAAACTCCCTGGAACAGTGGGAATACCCCTTGAAGCGTTTATCAAAGGTCAGTGGAATTTCTGTATGCGCTTTGAGTGCAACAACACCTGTAAGCAAGTGCTCAAAGAAAACGTTGGTTCGCCCTTTGAGGAATTACTATCGGCGCTGAAGAAGAAAATCACGTACCTCGTCTCCGGAGAACGTTTACCTTCTAGGTGCTCCACTCCGGAAAGGTCAAAGGAGAGCCACGCTTTCTTTTTGCATACTTTGAAACTCGGGGCGACACTTCGACATTACTTACTCGCCCCTTACTTGTGGCATTTGCAACTCGAAAGTTCATTGCCGCATCCGCAAAAGCTCGCCAACCACCCTTGTGCCGAGCCAATTCCGTCCGTTCCCCGTGGATACACTTCAACTCCTTCGGGTCCATTTTGATATTATCCTCCTACTTGCGTCTTGGTCTACCCACACCGAGAAAGAACGAGGAATCGTCGAAATAATGAGATTTATTAATAAATATAGCGAACGTGACGTAAAGCGATAGAAAAAAAAAATGTGAAAAATTATAGAGAGCATGACGCGAAGTAATAAAATTAATTAAGACGATAATAGAGATTCATAAAAAGTTGATAATTAACTTCAATTTTATTGATACCTAACTTGAATTTTTAATTGATTTTAATTATAATACTCGAGATTAATAATTGACTATCAATTTTATAGTAGTTGTAGTGTTATATAACGTTACAACTACTATACACTTGATAGTCAATTGTTCGAGTTAATTATTAACCCTAGAACAGCACATGGGGTCAATATGTCCCCACGCGATTAAAATTTATTTTGATTTCCCAATGATGAAACATTATTCAAGGAATGTCAAAATATATCTCTAAAAATTTTCAGCCTTAAATATTGAAAATTCGCGGAGAGATTGATATTTTTTCACGTGGGGTCACTGAGCCCCTAGTGTGCTCTTTACGTTCGAGTTTGGAGGTGTGCTGTTCTAGGGTTAAACTTGTCAACTTTAAACTAGTTATGATGTTATATAATAATTAATAATTAAGCTATATAAAGTTATATAATAATAACTAATAATTAACTACCAATTTTATAGTAATTATAACGTTATAACTACTATAAAATCCATAGTTAATAATTAAACTCAATTATTACATTTTTCTAATATAATTTAACATTTTAGACTCTCTTACCATTTTTATTAATTTTCTAGTTAATTTTACTACGTTTCACGCAGCTTTATTATTTTTAAAGAATTTTGTTCAGCAAGAGATATATAATTCTTCATTAAGCAGTTCCCTCACTGCCTTCTTTTTCCTCTTACGTTTTTGTCGGAATATTTTCCTTTTAGTTTTGCGAAAACCCTAAACCTTTCTTCGCTTTTTTTTTAAAATTCAAATTCACCTCTTGGAGCGGTTTGAATTTCCCTGGTTTCGGTCAACTTTTGGCGTCCTTTGACCCGCGTGCTGTTCACCTACCTACCTACCACCATATTCAGCCTGTCTCTGAAAGAGACTGAATTGAAGTTGGAGTTGGTTATTTAATAAAAATAATAATCTATTCACTTTGGGATTGTCGTCTAAAGCGCGGTTATTAAATATATAATTCAAAAACAATATTGAAAATCCTGAAACAAAATTTTTAAAAAAGCCTATTATTTAAATTAATATTATAGATAAACGCTTTTGCTGCGTATGTGCAGTAAAACAACCACGAGTCGCGTGGGAGTTTTTACGTGTGCGTCCTTTGGGCCACTGGGGGGACCAAAATTGGGCCAAAGATGTATCAAAAGCTTTATTAAAAATGAGACCAATAATAAAGTTACGGTTTCGCAACAAGAAACATCGGGAATTTATTTTTAATGTTTTTTTTTACAATTAAAACAAACTTGTATTTTTTACAATTGAATGGGTCACCTCAAAAACGTTGTAAGGTACAAATTGCCAATTGTTCAAAAACCCCCGAAAATGAAAAAATAACGGGATGAATTTTTTTTAATCATTTTTTTTTAAATGGGTGGATTTTTTTAACAAATTTTGAAAAAATGGATGGATTTTTAAAAAAATCCATCAGGTTATTTTTTTTTCATTTTCGGGGGTTTTTGAACAATTTGCAATTTGTACCTCACAACGTTTTCGAGGTGACCCATTCAATTATACAAATATAATAAAATATCAATGTATAGGTATACATTAAACATTTCTGTCGTTACTTTCAAAATTTACAATTCTAGTTGTCGCTCTTGGCACCTTGCAGACACAATATAAAAAGAGAGAACGAATAAACAAAAAATAAAAATACGAAACCAAAAGAAACGACTTAGGCCAAAAGCGTGTTTCTGCGAGAAATGCGATTGCTAATCTATGCGCGGACAAATGTTTTCCAGGAGATGATCAGTATCGCGGTGGTGCCGGAGGAAGCAGCAGCGGTAGTCCACCTGCTAGTCTTTTGGTTGTACCTCAACCCCTGACGGTGAAACCGTCGCATCCTTCTCATCTGAACCCGCATATCGGAGGACCTCATTCGCACCCACCGAGGAAGTACCAGTGCAAGATGTGCCCTCAGGTGAGTCCAATTCAGTCTCTCTCTCTTATTTTATTTTCCCCACCTGAACTGTTGCTAATGAGCGCTGGCACGTTTGCTGGCTTAGCGAAAGTTAAAAAGAAAGAGCCGAGTACAAGGTGGAATCCCGAGATTAAGCCAAAGACTATTTCCCTCCCTTGTAATAACAAAAAAAAAACGGGGGAGAAATGTAAGTCACCGGTTGTTTGTACAGGGTGTGCGGTGTAAGAGTTCGGAGCCGAAAGGTAATAGCAGAGGGTGAAAAATTAAAAAAAAAAATTGTGCCATTTTTCGAAATTTCGGATAATTACCGAGTAATTAATTAAAATGTTTGGGCCAATTAGGAGGTCGAATAGGCTCAATGGTCGCGTCAAAAAAATTGAGACTTCAATTTCTTGGCAACGACGACCACACTTTGACAGCTAGGGGTGCTCCCGTAATAGCAATAACCCCTGGTTTTGCTAGGGTATTGCCGTTACGGGAGCCTCTCGGGATTGCCGAAAACATTTTAATTCATGCATTTTAATTAATAAAATAATGCAATTATTTTTATATAAAATTTATATTATTGGAAACTTAATATTTGTTATTTTCAATTTTTGTATTACTAGTACATTATAAAAATTATTTTCATAACATTTTAATTCAATACGATAACAAAATTTATCTAAATAACAAAAATCTATATTACATTATGAAATTTAATTGCATTAAAATACAATTAAAATCTTAGGTATCTAATTATCGCGAATTTCGAAAAATGGTACATAACTTTTTTTTCTCAAATTTGCACCCTCTACCACCACCTTTCGGCTTCGAACTCATAACGCACACCCTGTATACGCTAAAGTCTCCGCAACCCCCTTTTTACAATAATAATAATAACAACAACAATAACAACAACAACTTTAAGCGGATTTACGCAGATTTCCGAAAGGTAAAAGATTTAAAGGCGGTAGGGGCGGAAAAAAAAAGAGAGTCGAGGAGAGAGAAGTTAAAGGGTTGAAGGAAACTCCTCGAGAGGGAGGTGATCGTAAAGTTTGTAAAATAAGGAAGTATGTAAGTGAGTTGTAAAAAAAGATTTGTCGGATAGGACGGGACGATTTGTTGTGTTTTTCCTTCAATCTGTCGACAATAACTACTCGTTTTTATGGCACTCTGTTTAACGGAGAGTTTAACCCTTTACGGTTTTTTCTGTGGGTAAGGGGTGAAAGGCACTTCTTTTTCTCTTTCACTTTATTTGTATTCAAGGGCTTTTTGAAAAACCTTTTACGGTGCGCTGTATAGTAATGTCACTGTGTTATAAAACACGGGGCCATTCAGCAGGTAAACCACTTTTCTTTTCCTAATACCTATGGTGTAATATATGTGCAGACAGTCGCATCGAGCGCTAGGTAGGCATTGTATTATACGACACAAGCCTACACGAGGTACCTCTTTTACAGTAGTCTGGGAATAATATAAGTTTATTGTTGCGATCCTTATTATGCGCTTATCTCCATTCAGGTAATGAGCGAGGGAACGCTTTCAACATTTACGAAGTCTCTCGCCGTTTTCACGTTTTACATGCGATAACGCGCAATGACATTTTCGGTACTCGCCAGTCAGGGTATTTTGCGTATAACGAACATTCGTAATCCGTATCGCAATTAGCGACACCTGTGACGTCACGAGTAATGGACGTTTCATAGACTTCACGAATTATTTTAGAAAACGCGTGTCGCAAAAATTTGGATTTTTTTTTTTAATTGATGCAGTGAAAATCGACTCTATTAACGCATGCTAATAATAATAATAATTATAATTATAATTATAATTATAATTATAATTACAATGATAATAAATAATCAATTAATAATTAAAATAAATAATGATAATAATAATAATAATATTATTATTATAGCCAGTTACAAGTAAGGAAGCACGTAAAGTCTTGTATAACAATGCATTACGTTGTATTATATAATTACAGATAATAATTAATTATGCTATTCGAGTGTGGGAGTATTTTCTCATTAGAATGAATTTTTTAAATTCAGTGCGAGAATTAAATGATTTTTTGTGACGAAACCAACTGCGTATCAGGCGGATTTAGTAATCATGGAAACGATATCAAACAAAATCCAGGATTTCAACAAATAAAAAATCAGAAGCAGGTTTAAGACCTTATCGTTGCTGTTTTCAATAAATTGCTTAATGAATTTAGCAAAATATTGTTAAGGAATTTAATCAATTTTTCTATAAATTTCGCCCAATTCAAAATTTCAAAAACATTTCAAAATGTTTAAAAAAAAAAAATTCAGAAGCAGGTTTAAGGTTTCATGATTGCTGCCCTGCTTTCAATAAATTGTGTTTAATACATTCAGTAACGCATTTTTAAAGGATTTAATTATATTTTAGTAAATTTCCGTCAAATCAAAATTTCAATAATATTTCAAAAGGATTTTTTAAAAATTCAGGAGCAGCTTCGAGAGCTTATGGTTGCCGCTCTGCTCTCACTGAATTGTTTCATAAATTCAGAAAAGCATTGTTAAGAAATTTCATTAATTTTTTGGTAAATTTCGCTCGTTTCGAAATTTCAAAAATATTTTAAAAGCGTTTCCAAAAAGAAAAAAATTCCTTAAAGGATTAATCCAGCACCGAATTTCGGGTGAAAATTGAAAATTAGTTAATTTTCACTTGAAATGTTTACGTTTCCCTTTTCTAAAATTCTCTTTAAAACGAATAACAAAAAGAAATTTTCAAATTGCATCTAATTTTTAAAAAACTGGTTTTTTGGGCGTCTTTAAGTCATCGCAACACATAAAAAAAAGCAACTTTAACCTAATTTCAACGAGTGCCAGTGTTTGCCACTCGAAGGATCGAAAGTCACTTCCTTGCGACGCGTGGCTCGAGAAGTAATCCTTGTTTGCTCGACGAGGAGCGAATAAGGAAACGAAATATTTGCCACTCGTATTACGACAAAACTAATTTCTGTAAACAAGTATGTTATAATTGAGCGTTGGATACCTCATCCGTGTCTCCTTGATAAATCAAGAATCCAATATTAAAATAAGAGCAGCCGTATCGAGACACGCGGTTATATTATAACACCAGGAAAAATCTTAAGATTCTTAAGTAAGGAGCGTGTATGCATATTGCGTTGAAATCCAAAGCTGAAAGAGTTGGACGACTAAGTTAAAGGTGTATAATTATGAACACATGAACAAGTGCAAGTCACAATTCCAGTATAGCTCTCAAACAAGATCGTTTCGTTCACGTTTATTCCGCTGGCCTCGATCTATGATAATCTATCCTATTCTATATATCCACTATATGGAATATCATTAATTTTTAACGATCTTCCGATGGAATGCTACTACGAGATGGAAAGAGAGGCCGAGAGAGCGAGAGAGAGAGACGCGTTACCAACTCTTGTCATGTCCTTCACGCGGTTTACAATTTCTGCAAGCTGCTCAATTGTAGCACAGATACTATATAATGACAGAGAACGAAAAAAAAAAAAAAAGAAGAAGAAAACAGAAACTATTTACCCGCTTAAATAAAAAGCAAGCTGGCTGCTTTGAATTAAGCAATTAATTTATTGGAATCGATTTCCGGGAGGAGGAGTTCCGAGGCGACATTCGCAGGTGATTTGACGCGATTTCATAATAATTCATTGAAAGGAAGAATTGCTTCGGTGAACAGTTTTTTTTTTCCAAAATTATGTTTTTGTTCAAGAAGCAAACGGGAAACTTTCCTTTTTATAAAAAATACAGTCACTTGCATTAGTGTCTTAGGACAATCGCGGAATTAACAAGAAATTTCTTGAATGGGAGAAACGAACCAAGAGATTGAAAAAATGCAAACGATTGGATAATGAATTATTTTGTTAAATTTGGGTGGAAATTGAAACTGGAGTTGAAAAATTGAGAAGTTTTCTTTTCTTGAAAGTTTCACTGCAACAGAAATTGCATTAATTAAAAATAATAAGTATTGGAAAGTGTAAAAATGGATACATAAATATATCCATGAATTATTGTATTTTCATCAATTTTTAATTTAGCGATATTCTCTTTGTCGAGAAAGTAAGAGGTTAAATTAAAAAAGGTTTTTCTTTGATTCGATAAAACTGTCAAAAATTAATGAAATTTCTTTTAATGTAGAAAATCTTCATTCTTCCATCCGATCTATTTTCTTGAAAGAAAAAAATCTTGAATCCGAGTTATTTTTTAAATATAAAAAATGTTTTTTATACAAAACAATTATTAATTATTAATTATTGATTTCAATACGATACAATTCAGTTCAGTTTTCGAATTTTCAAGTTTTCAAGGTCAAAGGATTTATATAAAAGTATTATCATAAAGTCTCGTATCTCTTGATGTTAAAATCTTGCCAATTGCCCAAAAAATTCTCCCCAATCAATTTCACGTTTCCTCGAAAATTGTCCTACGAAATTATGATACGACAAAAATATACATTATCCGTAAAAAATTGTGAAGAAAAATCCTCTAACGCGCTTCGAAATTGCTGCAACCGAGGTAAAATTTCACGAATCAGCATTTCCCGCGAAATCTGGAAAACCTCGTTATCGAGAAATAGAATTTACCGCGCGATCCAAATTTTCGGGGTAAAATCGAACGCGGGTTTCCTTGAGAAAGTTGCTGCAATGATCGTTCGGGCAGAAAAGCGTGAGCTGCTCCGATTTTCTCAACGAAAAAAAAATATCTGTGTTTTTCCTCCAATCCTTTTTTCCGGTTAAATTTCCTCGTTTTTTATTTTCTTCTCGTTGGAAAATAAAATTTCTCGCGCGATCCCGATTTTCAAGGTAAAATCGAACACGGGATTCCTTGGAAAAGTCTCTGCGAGAATCATTTGGGCGAAAATAAAAAAAAACTAAAACTCCTCCAATTTCGCAACAAAAACATCTACGCTCTTGCTCGAGTCCTCGTTTCTGTTTAAAATTCATCGCTATCAATTCGCGCTTTCTATTTTTTCTCATCGAGAAATAGGATTTCCCGCGCGATCCGAACTTTGAGCGCAAAATCCAACCCGGGATTCCTCGGGAAAAGTCCTCTTTCGGGCAAAAAAGAAAACCAGAACTGCTCCAATTTGACATGAAAAAAAAATCATCGCGCTCGCTGGGATTGACAAAATTGATCCTCGTTTCTGGTTTGATTTCATCATTATCATTCTCGTCTTCTTTTTCTTCTTATCTCATATTCTTTATGGCAAAAGAGGGAAAGCATTATGGAGAACTTTTTTGCAACATTTTGTTTTTTGTTATTCCTTTAAAGTTTATATTCCTTGGCAAGATGCTAAGGATTCGAGTCGAGGAGAGAGGCTAGTGTACCGTGACGGCACAGCATCCTGTCTACCCCTCTTACTCTTCGTCTTCATTCCCGTTCTTTCATCTTCTACATTTTATATTTCTTTTTTTTTCTCTCTTTCTCTCTTTCTTTCCTTTTTTACCTTACTTCTTCTTCCTCTTTTCTTCTTTTTTTTTTATTCTGTTTTAGTACTACTATACTACTACTGCGTGAATTCTCTCCTCCCTGTTCCTCATCCTCATCCTCATCATCATCATCATCATCATCATTCCTCTCTTTCTCTCTCTTTCCCTCTTTCTTTCTTTCATTCTTTCTTTCTTTCAATCGATCTTTACTCGCAGTTCCTGTCCCGCGGAAAACCGCAGGCTGGAACCTAGTTAACCACCGCACTGCATTCGTGGAATAATATTATTACTCCTCTGGACGACGACGTGGCACTGATCTCTCGCTACTTTAAGATCTATACCCTTTTCTATACAATCTCCTTATTTATCAGTTTTTCTACACTCGTTTTGCCGCGAAATTATTTTTTCTTTTTTTTTTTGCAAATTTTTTATTCTCCTCCCTTTCGAAGTAACTCGCTAACTTTGTTCCAAAAGAATGAGTTCTGCATTCGAATGAGAGCCGCTCGTATTGATAATGCATAAGGGAGGAAACGAAACGTGGTTGCGTTTGGAGAAGCGAAACAAGGATGTTGATATGCGCAGTGACAGGGACATGGTAGATTTTACTATTCAGGGTGGTAAAGGGAACGCATTTGATAGGTTACGGAGATGATGTTGTGGCAGTTTAGGAAAAGAATGTCATTTTGATCGTGTCGAATTTTTTTTTAACCCTCAGCGGATACACTGGGTGAAATTTACCCCGAGCATTCGATGAAAAAAAAAATGACTTTTTGGAAAAGTTCCTTTGTATTTTTCAACATATAGAAAAACCTATATATTTTAGCGCATAATGCATGAAATATTCGTTTTTCTGAAATTTCGGAGGTGGATTTAAAAAAAAAAAACGTCTCTCTACGATAATTAGAAACCGAGATATCGTAAATTGAAAATCGCTTGGGTGTTTTTCACCCAGTGTACCCCAACCGGGATTATCTGGAAGTGTACCCGCTGAGGGTTTTAATAATACTGTAATTGTTGTAGGGTTGTGGTACAATTTGCTTCCAGCGTTGTCGCAGCTCAGAGCAAACTGGTAAAATTTGTTTATTGACGCCATGGTGATTATTGCATCAACGTAGCAAAATTTTTTCAAAATACTTCAATAGTTGCAATAACATAGTGAAATTCACTATTCGCGTTGGAATAGTTGCAGTATTTTAGTGAAATTCATTTTCTGCGTTATAATAATTGCAACAATGTAGTAGAATTTACTTTTTACGCTGCAGCAATTGTTGTAATACGTAAAATTTGCTTTCTACATTGTAATAATTGCAGAAACTTAGTAAAGTTTCTTTCAAATCATGTAATAATTATAGTAACAAAGGAAAATTTGCTTCCCGCTCTGGAACAATTACGGTATCCTAGTAAAATGAAATTTCTACGTTGTAAAAATTGCATTAACTTAGTAAAATGTTCTTAACATGCCATAATTGCAATAACATAGTGAAATTTACTACTCGCGTCGAAATAGTTGCAGTATTTTAGTGAAATTCATTTTCTGCGTTATAATAATTGCAACAATGTAGTAGAATTTACTTTTAACGCTGCAACAATTGTTGTAATGCGTAAAATTTGCTTTCTATATTGTAATAATTGCAGAAACTTAGTAACGTTGCCTTCAAATAATGTAATAATTATAGTAACAAAGGAAAATTTGCTTCCCGCTCTGGAACAATTACGGTATCCTAGTAAAATGAAATTTCTGCGTTGTAAAAATTGCATTAACTTAGTAAAATGTTCTTAACATATTGCCATCATTGCAATGACATAATGAAATTTACTACTCGCGTTGGAATAGTTACAGTATTCTAGTGAAATTAATTTGATACATTATAATAATTGCAACAATGTAGTAGAATTTACTTTTAACGCTGCAACAATTGTTGTAATGCGTAAAATTTGCTTTCTACATTGTAATAATTGCAGAAACTTAGTAAAGTTTCTTTCAAATCATGTAATAATTATAGTAACAAAGGAAAATTTGCTTCCCGCTCTGGAACAATTACGGTATCCTAGTAAAATGAAATTTCTGCGTTGTAAAAATTGCATTAACTTAGTAAAATGTTCTTAACATATTGCCATCATTGCAATAACATAGTGAAATTTACTACTCGCGTTGGAATAGTTGCAGTATTCTAGTGAAATTAATTTGATACATTATAATAATTGCAACAATGCAGTAGAATTTACTTTTTTACGCTGAAACAATTGTTGTAATGGGTAAAATTTGCTTTCTACATTGTAACAATTGCAGAAACTTAGTAACGTTGCCTTCAAATAATGTAATAATTATAGTAACAAAGGAAAATTTGCTTCCCGCTCTGGAACAATTACGGTATCCTAGTAAAATGAAATTTCTACGTTGTAAAAATTGCATTAACTTAGTAAAATGTTCTTAACATATTGCCATCATTGCAATGACATAGTGAAATTTACTACTTGCGTTGGAATAGTTGCAGTATTCTAGTGAAATTAATTTGATACATTATAATAATTGCAACAATGTAGTAGAATTTACTTTTTTACGCTGAAACAATTGTTGTAATGGGTAAAATTTGCTTTCTACATTGCAACAATTGCAGAAACTTAGTAAGATTTCCTTCGAATTCTGCAACAATTGCAATAACATGGTAAAATTTATAATACTTCCTGCACTGGAATAGCTGGAACAACCTCGTAAAGTCTATTTTTTACTTTATAATAATTGTATTAATATAAACAAATATGCATTTTGCAATATAAAAATTGCAGTATCATAAAAAAATTTACATTGCACGCTGGAATGATCCAGTACCATTTGTTAAATTTACATTTGATTTTTTAGTAATTATAAACCAGTAGTAAAATTCACTTTCTTAAACTGCAGTGATCCAGTAAAATTTGCTTTTTTTTTCTCGATAATTAACTTCACTCGATTAACCCCAAAAAAATGCTATACTTTGTACATCGCTCATTTCGAAAATTGCATGGTTCCACGAAATAAATAAAATTTACAATAGTTTCCCATTTTATTCTGCTTCTTCTGGACGAGACCCATTTATCGCTTTCTTCAGGTTCATTCTAAATTTCCAAGGAACGCTTTTCTCACATTTCCGACACTTCGAAAATACCATCCGGGAAATCTCTGAGGGGCAGAAAAATGAAATTAGATCAAAGCCGATGTTTTTGAAACGGGGCCTTGATGTGTAATCTCGGACCCTTTATAAGTATCCCTCACGAAATGGAGGGGATGTGATGCTGCCCACAAAGGGTATAAAAAACACGAAAGAAAAAAAAAGAGAGAGAGACAGAGAGAAAGAAGCACAGGGAAAAAGATCGAGTGGAAAAAATGACGGATCTCTCGCTACCGTTCGGTGCGTGATCAGATGATGCTTCTTCTCATGTCCGTTTCCCTCCTCTCCTTTTCTTTTTTTTTTTTCATTATACATGGAATCGAAGTACATACTTCTTCGGATATATTTTATTTGTGCTTCAATTTTTGTCTTCAGCGAAAGGGTGTAATTTTGGACCATTTATGTGAATCACAATTTTTTTTTATGGTAAATAACATAAATTATGTAGATAATTTTGATGATTTCAATTATCGAAAATGACGTAACCGATTTTTTTTCCGGTATTTTTCTATTTTAAAAAGAGGAAAATAAATATACATATTACGTCTATGAGGTAAAGGTGGGATTATTTATTTTACATTATGGGAAAAGTCCCCTAAAGCACGGATAAACATATGCTATACAGCAAAAATACAAATCTATAAAACGTATTATTATTATTATTACTACTACAAGTAGTAGTATAACAATAATAATAATAATATGAGAACTACCAGACTATTATTATTATTATTATTATTGTTTTTGATAATGTTATTATTATTATTATTATTATCGTAATGTAAAATCCCATTTGGTTTTTCTGTTTTTTAGATTTGTCCATTTACGGATTTCGTATTTATTATTAAAAATGACTAACAAAAAGAAACTATGACTTATTAAACGATAAATAAAATTCTCGCATTAACTTCAAATCAATTTAACCCGTTAGTTCACTTAAACTTAAAATTGAGGAATGTGATTTTTTTGAACTACAAATATACTAAATACATGGAAGTTGTCAAGATAAAAAAATACAGATTTTATTTAATTGAGATTCGCGCCATAATTCTATTTGTCGTTTGCCAACTAACAGACTGTTTTTTTTTTAAATTTTTAATAATAAATAGAATAAATACAAACAGTGGAGAATTTGACGTCGAATCTATTTAGTTAAAAAAAATTTCCCAAATTTCGGTATTTTTTTTAAATACACCCAATTGGATTTCCCTCTTAAACAGCCAATACATACATAATCCTAACAAAATAGGTAAAATTTATTGAAACAGTGATGGATTCCTATAAAATGACGTAACCCAGATGAAAAGTAAAAAAACAATTGATCGATAAAGAAAGCAACAGCGATCTGTGATTCGCGAACTCGAGCTAAGAGAGGCAATAAAATTTTTCCTGGATCTCAATATAATCATTCCCAGGCAGCACCGGGTCAAGATCGCCAGTTAATTACATACATATTAGCAGCAGCCTTGGTAGGAATTTCCGCGTTTCAAACTCCGTTTCGATGCAGGTCCTGACGGCGCGAATGAAGTCCTCCTCTCTGTATATCGGATCGACTGATTTTTAGGAAATCTTTTTAGGACCGGAGTTGTTTGTTTTCCTCTACGTTGCAAATTCATCTCCGAAATCGATGCGATTTTGGCTGTTTAGGGGAGAAATCCAATGGGGTATATTTGGATAAAAATCCCGAAGGTTGGAAATTTTTTTTAGCTAGATTCGATGTCAAATCTCCTTCTATTTACTTTAAAACCGTAATGAAGTCATCAGTTAGAAGATTAAGGGAACTAAAGGTTCGATTTATTTTAAATTCATGCGAGAGTTTTATTTATCGTTCGATAAATGAGAGTTTTTTTTTATTCTTTTTTAATAACAAATACGAAATTCATAAGGGACAAATTAATAAACAGTAAAATTAAATGCAATTTTACTTTATAATAATAATGACTAAAACAACAATAACAATAACAATAATAATAATAATAATAATAATAATAATAATAATAATAATAATAATAATAATAAGAGTAAGAATAATAGTAATAATAATAATAATTAGAATAATGATAACAACAACAGCCATTTATTGAAATGAAAGTGTTCCAACAAATGTAGCTTCAATTTGTCAAATCGAAATTCGAAAAAAAAACAGTTTTTTTTCCAAATTGCGACTTTTTCGAATCAAACTTTCAATTTTCGCTACCGAAATTTGTTCACAAAAAAGGTTCAGAATATCCGGAAGATAAATATCACGCACAGAAGCGGAAATTCACACACCAAAGTCTATGGTTTTTCTATTTATTATTAAAAATAAATAAACAGTCGGTTACTTGGCAAACGATAAATAGAATTATGGCGCGAATCTCAATTAAATAAAATCAATATTTTTTTATTTTAACAAACAACTGCCGTGTGTTTAGTATATTTGTAGCTGAAAAAAATCATATTCTTCCCATCAAAGGTTGCACAGCGCTTATGTTCGATAACTGAGAGCTCCAAATAGCTCTTTCTTGCTTCAAACAAAAGATCATCCACTACAAGCGGTCATTCAAAATCTTTCTTCACGGATTAACTACCGCTGCTCACAGGTACCCAAATATGAGCGGTCATAGGAATATGACAACACAGGATTTAAAGGGTTAATTGTACCCTCGGCCTCTTAATTATAATGGCCCCCTTGGAATGGCCGATCTTGACCTGCTAAAATCCTGTTTCCCTTACTGGATCTACTAATTTTTGTTTAAACAACAATCAGCAGGCTGACTACTAAGCTTAAGAAGATTCAAAACTTTCCTTTTTCATTTAGCTAATGTTATCTAATATTCATGGATACTACGTAAATTACCTTGAATTTTTTTTTTACCTCTCGACAACGAGAGCTCTAATTAAATAAATAAAATACAAATAAATAACTAAACAAATAAAACAAACATATAAATAAATAAACAAAGGTCGAACCACCGTTGATAAAATCCAAAGAAAGACAAATTTTCCAATTATTATACAATAACTTTTTATCACTTAGTTGAAATTTTATTTATTTCAACCGCGTGGCTGCATAAATAATAATCGATCCGATATTTCTATTATTTGATACATTAACATTCTACATAATTTATATGTAATTATCTATTATCATTTCTATTATTTTGCATAATTTACTATGTCTTTAGAATAGCTCTTATCATTATTATTACCGGGTTGATCCATAACAAATTTAATATTATTATTATTATTATTATTATTATTAATAGTACTACAGCAAGCAACAATAACAACAACAAGAATAATGATGATGATAATGTCAATGACAATGACAATGACGACAATGACGACAGTGACAATGACAATGACGACAATGACAATGACGACAATGACAATGACAATGACAATGACAATGACAATGACAATGACAATGACAATGACAATGACGACAATGACAATGACAATGACGACAACGACAATGACAATGACAATGACGACAATGACAATGACGACAATGACAATGACGACAATGACAATGACGACAATGACAATGACGACAATGACAATGACGACAATGACAATGACGACAATGACAATGACGACAATGACAATGACGACAATGACAATGACGACAATGACAATGACGACAATGACAATGACGACAATGACAATGACGACAATGACAATGACGACAATGACAATGACGACAATGACAATGACGACAATGACAATGACGACAATGACAATGACGACAATGACAATGATAATGATAATAGTGATAATAATGACAATAATGATAATAATAAATTTGTTACGTGTCATTCCGGTAATTAATGATAAAAATTATTGTAAAAAAATAGAAGTACTACCAGAATTGAAGCCAGGACCAATATAAATTACAAAGATGTAATTCGTATCTAGATCCAGAGCCAGAGCCATTAGATCAGGGCTGCATCGAATTTTCTGAACGATTCGATTCCGACGAGATTTGCGTTTCTTAATAAACGCAATTACTGTTATTATTACTATTATTACAGAATATACCGAACGAGGAATGTTGATACTGTAAACCGTACTGCAAACAACTTACAGCGGATAAGTAGAATTACACTACACTTACAGTCTCATACTCAACGACCGCGGCACTCCGGCTCGGCTAATACGAGCTTAGGCAAATCTTTGAGACAACGATTACCCGAATTTTACGAGCTCCGCGTTACCGTGTTATAGTGTCGAGGTATCAGTATTAGTGTATTCCATTCCTCTGAGAAGGAATATAATTGCTCCCATTCACGACAATTAGGAAATAGTCATTATCAAAGAATTCCACGGTTATTCGCTTTTAGTACTCGCAGGTCTATAACGTTGTGTGTGTATGTGTGTGCGTGTGTATGCGAGGAAAACTCCTTGTACCTGTACCTGTATACGTACCTGTACATGTACCTGCGCCGGCGGTGACTGTAAGAATAATTCTTCGCAGAATTTTATCCTACACAGCTTCTTTTCTTATTATCAGCATAGGGATCCTGTCTATCAATAGAAGAAATAGGGGTAGTTTGAAGTTTCTGAGGTCACAGCGTGGCTGGATACGATTTTTTGGTAATTCAATTTCCCTCCTAATTATTTCAGATCAGGTGAAATACTGGAAAGCGAAGAAAAATAAAAAAAAAATTTTTTTTTTTTTGAGGAAGTCGCGTAATAGTAATTTGAACCTTTCAAGTGACAAAAGGTTTGAACACATCGAAATTATTTCGAAGTTGTTTTTTTTGCGCGCTTATACTGAAAACAAAAATTTACAATAATTCCAACTATCGCTATAGTTGACTATGGCATCGGCAATATATTTCTAGTAATTTTGACTATAACTTCATGATAAAATCAACCAGAAATTGATTAATGATAAGAACTATCGTAAAAATTAATTAAATTTGTGTAAACAATTTAAATACTATTTAAATACTAAAGTGCATTAATTTATATACTTAAATTATTTTTAAAAAAAACATTAACAAGTGCCTTCATCCTTTTCGATGTAAAAATTAAGGAACATTTTTTAAAATTTGGTGCAATTCGAGTTGCATCTTTTTTTTTTACTTTAGAAACAATTCCAGAAGAGGAACGGAAAATTGTATTCTACTGAAACCAAGTAATTTGCAATTTTCAGAGAAAATATCTACGGATAAGCAGGTACTAACATTCCAGTAGCGACCATAAAAGATCCGGTACTAAATTAACCCTTTAAATAGCGAAAGGTTGTGACGTGTCGAAATTATGTAGATGTAATTTTTTTTTTAGGGTAGGGGTAGTTAGGTATTAAGGGCACCCAACAAAAAAATATATACTTTTTTCAATTCTCTACAATTTGTAGAGAAACGAAATCATAAAATGGGACAAATATTACCCCATCCGCAGTAAATACGGGGAAGAATCGAAAAACCAAAATCACGTTTGCAACAAAATACAGCTCTCGACCATCAAATCGTAAATCACGACGCCTCGAGCAGAATATTAGGACACACAAGTCCCACTTCGAAGTTCAACTATTTTTGTGGGCTTACAGAAACCACGTCAGACCTCTATTGGCCTAGACAATTTATAACAGGGATATTTCCTGCATATTTACACCTGGATGCAAGGAAATTTCGTTAGCGAGAGAATGCATCATCATTTTCAACCAGCTAACGTGCTCTTAACACTATTTCTACCGCGCTAATTGTACGTAATCGAAAATCCAAAAGCAAAAATATAAAATTATAATTAACCCTCGAGCGACCAGATAAAATGTAGAAACATATGTGGCGAGGTGGGGTCAGCGTGAACCCCACACATTTTTTGACAGAAATCGATCAGCTTGATGTCAATAATACCATTTTTTGATGAATTTTAGGGAAATTAAAGTGTTTTTTTATTGAAAAAGAGTGGTTTGTCTGTTTTTTGAAGCATTTATTTGAAAATTATTGGCGGCATCGACCTGGTGCAATTAATCGAAAAATCGCAATTAAACCTGCTCTGGGGTCCGGTTGGACCTCACTTGGTCGCTTAAGGGGTAAAATAGATTTTAGTTTATTTGTAGTTTTTTTGGTTGTATACGACTTTTTTTAATTAAGTATAAAAATTAATTTGACTCCGGACGATTGTAAATTCTAATAAATATATATGTATACATATATAAATAAAAGGGATTCTTTAACTAGCATTTTTTTTGTATACATGTTATAATAAATTAAATAAGTCGTATACAACCAAAAAAAAAACTAAAAATAAACTATATTGATTATTGACGACTAGCAAAAGACTTTGCTCACTTAATTAATGAAAATAGATTTTCTCAATTAATACCAAATTTTATACAGAAGCATAATTGCTCTACTGACCACCTCCCGTTTGTGGATTTCGAAAAAAGATGAAATTAAATTTCGAAAACAATTCGAAATTCAAATTCTAAAATGTGTCTTTCCACGCATTTGGTAGAAATAGTGTTAATTAATTAAAACTAAATGAAAAGCTCGCTAATGATGTCCAAAAATCAAGGATTACCTGGCTCCCAATCATTTTTATTAATTCTACGTCACCGATATCAATAGTGGGATCTACGGTTTCTATCGGAACCCGTAGTAACGCGAAAAAAGCTACGATACAGCGTGACACTTCCAGTAGCTGACCCCGAGTACTTTGAAACCAGCAAGGGACTCTTGGGATCTCGCTTCAAAACTGTAGGAACTCTATATCGATGCACCATTAGTCAACGAAAATCCCCAAAAAGTTGTCTCCGGGGTGACGGGGGCCCGACGATGAATTCAAAACCGAAATTGAATGATGATCTCGGGGAGATCATCTAAAAGACGTTAAAAGAAAGAGGGCGATGTAAAGCAAGCAGCGGAGGATAATTAATTTTATAGCTACTCAATTTCCAAGGGAATCGGCTACCGGACCTCAGCATCTCCGTCCTCTCTTTCTCTTTTTGGTCCTCCGCCGTGCTCCACTCCGCTTCTCTCGTCCTCTCTTTTTATTTCTTCTTCTCAGGCCCCATTTTCGTTAGTCGCGCCTAAGGAAGAAAAAAAAAGAGTCCGATTCTCTCTCCTCTCTCCCTCTCTCTCTCTCTTTCTTCCTCCAGTGGCAACGTAGAAAGAGATAAAGGGAATATTCAAGTTCGGTGATGAGGAGACCCTGCCACAGATTTACGAGCGGCAAATGCTCTCTCTCTCTCTCTCTTGCCTCTCCTTCTCGCTTATTTACCTTCCTTTCATGCCCTCTTCCTTTTTTTTCTATTCCGCTTCATCTTTTTTCCTCGTCTTTTTTTTTCCTCCTGCTCCGGCTTCTTCTTCTTCTCCTTCATCATCAATCCCTCTTACGATTTCCGCGCAACCACCATCGGCTACCGGTCCTGAGACTTTTTTTCGTCGCCGGTCTTTACGAAAAAACTTGGCCACGCGACGGTCCGAGCAATTACGTCAAAGAAAAAAAGGGACCAACAAGTCGATGCCGAAGATTAGAAGAGCGGAGAAAGGGAGGACGAGAATGAGGAGACGCTGGCTCCTGGACCGACCGGTAATCGTAATAACGTTGCGCCATTTTTTTTTCCCTTCCTCTTCATCTTCTTCTTCTTCTTCCTCCTCCTGCACGGAGATATGATTGAAGATGAGCAGAAAGGTGAGCAGATTCGAAGCGTTCGAGATGTTTGTATTAACGAATCCGCCGCATACGTGGCTATGGGATACATCAGGAATTTCTGACGCGCGGTGATGGAAGCACAGCAATTTTTATTGTGGGATTCCCTTGGTGTGTGTATGCGTGTGTACTTAAAAGAATGACTTCCGGTGTAAATGGAAAGAGAGGAGAAATAAAAATGAGAAATCACGATTAATGGGATCAGATGGGATTTGAAAGGTAGTATGATGACTTTGGACTATTTTAATCGTGTTTCCAACGATCACGTGAGCGAAGAGGCCCCGACGTAATTGCAAGTAAATTCGAATTGTCACGCATTATCACGGTAGCCTTCTCAAAAGAATTTTGTTCCGCAGCGGTTCTCATTTCCCGCAATTAAGGTCCCCAAACCTTCCCCCCCTCCCGCCACCGGACATTTTCCAAGGCGAGTGTATCAAATTCAAGATTTTTCTTGGCCGTGGAATTTTTTTTTGTGGTTGAAAATACGGGGTTTTTTCGATTTTTTGTAGATATATTTAATAATATCGGTTGGGATAATAATAATAATAATTATAGTTATAAGGATGAAGAATTTTCGAAATGGTTTGCAGTGTTACAGATTTGTCGTAATTTTCGAAAAATGTGTTAACACGTTTGAGGAAACGTTTCCCCTAATGTTTGTTTTTGCAAAAGAATTTGTTCAACAGGATTCCATGAATTTTTGTAAATTTTCGAAGGAAGCGTATAAAGTTGAAGAAAATTTTTCGCTATTTTTGGAAATTGTATTTTTTTTATTGTTAAAATATTTTAACGATACTAATTATTATTATTATTATTATTATTACTATTATTATTATTATATTTATTTGCAAATCGAAATGTTGAAAAAACTTTATAATTAAAGGGTCTGTTGCAAAAAGGACGAAAATTCCAATTATTCCCAAATTGAGTTACCTTCTTTTTTTACCAGACTCTTCAATTCACAAAAATTTCTGCAAAAGTAATAAACAATTTTTCAGAATATTTAAAGAATTGCCCTATAATTGACAAAAAAATCACGATCAACTTCTACTTTGCAAAATAATTCGTGTAAGAAAAATTTCAGTAATCTCGTACTCGTGGTGTAGAAGTAATCAGGAAGAAAGTATAATTACGCGACGAGCAAACTTTATTAAAATTGCAACAAAATATCCTATTTTCAATTTTTGTTTTCTCCGCTCAATGTATATTTATTAAGAAAAAAAAGTGTTCATACATAACGTTGGGGAAAAGACGATCAGGTGTTTTTTGAAGAAGCGAATAAAAAAGTCCGCGCATGTGTGTACATACATACATACTTAAATACATACATATATGTAAAGGGCCAAATGCAAGAGAGCTGGAGTAGTAGTGGTTAAAGTAGAAGAGCCTCCCACGCCAAACAAAAGTCCTTAAGCCTTAGACTGAACACGATACCCTATTTACAGTTTATATGTGTATATATAAAAAGAGAATTTCTAAGTCCTTCTGCGTACACATACGTGGAATCGACATAATACATAATATAATATAGCCGTATGTGTATATATGCATTGGACCCCAATGAAGAGAGAAAGAGAAGGAGGAGTTATATAACCGTTTTATATGTATGTACATTTTGCCTTCGTCCGGTATAAGAAAAGATGTGTAAGATCAAATTTTCTTTCTCCTTCCTTCTGCCTTTTATTCCCTCCATTCGGGTGAGAAAATTTTATCAAAAATCTGCCGGTCGACGATTCGGTTTCAAGGTAAATACGTATGAGCCTTCGAAAAGCAATACGTTTGAATTGATTAATCCTGCGATTTTGATATATACCGAAGGGAAATTAAGATCGATCTCTCGTGCAAAAAAATACATAATAAATTATAGAATTCTTTTTTTGTGATTTCTAAACTAGTCGATATACCAAAAAAAAAATATTTCAATATTTTTTCTTAATTTCCTGGTGTCTCAAAATTTTCATTATAAATTGTGGATTTTTGGAATATTTAAAAAATACCAAATACAATTTTATAATTTATTATATGTGTATTCAAAATTATAGTTTATAATACAAAAATTACAATTTTTGATTTCTTGAATATTCTATAAATTCACAATTTTAAAATTTGCATTACGTGGAAACTATTGACTTTTTTACCCCTAAAAATTGTATGATAATTTTCAAATGGAATTTTAATAGATAGTATCGGTTATTTCTTGAAAATATAATATCCAGTACTATCACAAGATTATATCAGATTATATAATAGAATTGTCTTACTATAAAGATGCTAAAATTGGAGCTGAAGCAGACTGGGGCGTCTCATACCCCAATAGGCCAGCTAAGGGTTAACGCGATAGAAAAACTTTATTTAAAAAATGTATAAATCACAAATACAACAAATACATTCGATATAACATAGCAGATATAGTCAGCAAAAAATAATCCCGATATTTTCAATAAATAAACACACATTTATTGAAACTTAACAGAACGTACATAAATTTATACGTATTTATTCTAAACGGTATTATTTTCCGTGGAGAGAAAGTCCGATCGGGTTAAGCACGAAAATTAACACCGAAGAAAAAGAAGGAGAACCCCAGCCGCTCTGTAATTTCTACTTTCGAAATTCCAAATGCTCGTCGTTGAACTGGAGTTCTCCAGCTAGGTACCGTTTTTCTTCCCGGTTCCATCGGATAACGATATTCTGGAAGTTCCACGCCGAGCTTCGGCTTGGTGTTTTGTAAACACCGTGAAAAACACATGTAAACTATCAGTAAATGAAGATTAAAGGAGAAGGACGGATGGTGAAGATGTCGAGACAATGGGGTACGTCATGTCTTACATGGAGAAAGACATGGTTGCTTCTTTTAAGGTCCAGACATAGGGACAGGTGGCAGACTAGCTTGTGAGCTTGTACGTATAAAGTAGGAAGACAGAGACGGAGATAAGGAGACCTAGGCTTTGGTGGGACAAGGATACCTAGAGATCCAAGGGGCATGGGAACCTGACTTCTTTTAGGGGGGCAGCATCCCTAGGAAGTGAGCGTATTCCCCCTTGTTCGTTCCATGTCTTTCTCTCTCTCTCTCTCTCTTTCTTCCATGTCTAGCCCATGGAAGAAAATGAGAAATACGGAGAGGCTGAAGAGGAAAGGAGCCGGAGAAATAGAGAAAGATGAAAAAGCAGCCAGTCTGTCTTGCGTTAGTAACACAAGGAAGAGGAGGGAAGAGTACATCAGAGAGTTGAAACGGACACTCGAGGGATTTTTCTTCTTCTTCTTCTTCTTCCTCCCTTGAAGATTTTAGGTGCTCGGGGTAAAAAGAGGAAATTCTTCCATTCTAAAGGTTCATCAAACCATGTGATTATCTGTAGTGTAAACATGGAATTATTTATTGCTTTCTGCCCTTTGAGATTTTTCCTGCATGAAAATTAGGCAATTAATGGGGAAACGTAGAGGCTGGGGCTCGGGCTGGGATTGTTTTTACGAGACGGATTCCCAGGAATCGGTATAAGGGGGATGGAAATCCCAAATCTTGATTCGGATGCGTCTATATATAGATATTTTGAAAACAATCTGGTTCACAGTCGGAAGCAAGCTTGTGTGTGTGTTTTTAAACATTTTTCATATTTTTTAAATATTTTTCAGCAACCGAGGGATACGTATTTGGAGGAATATAATGTTTTATTGGTTTTACCTTTTACGTTTTTGATTATTTTGGCGAATTTTTCCTTTAAATATAATTTAAAACATAATAATTTAGAAACATTTAAAGAAAAAATTCGTCAAAATAACGTAAAAGTCTTTTCAAACTTTCAAAATAAAACACACAACCTTTACATTTTTGTAAAATCTGCTCATTATATTTTTAATTTAGAAAATAAATTTTATATCCAATTTTTCCTTAAATATTCTCTTAAAAAATAAATAAATTATATTTAAATACATATAGCATATGTATACGCTGTATGTATCATTATATATATGTATATTTATATTATTAGCACTTACTATATACTTTCAACTTCCAAATGCCACGGAGGAACGAAGGGTATATACATATATACTACATTCTAGCAATTTTATAAATATAAATCCCTCGGCTGTTAAAATGAAAAATGTTACAAAAACTATGACGTAATGAAATTTGCTTTCTACGTTGTAACGCGGTTAAATGTTACGTCCCTCGCTGTAGAAATTGCCACAACGAGGCGAGACTTGTTCGTTATTTAAGGAAGTTACGCCGTAGTGGTGAAATTTTACTATAAAATGGTGTAAAAATTACTGCAATATGTGTAATAAAATTTTTTTTTGCATACTGCTCAGATGTAGGATTTTTTCTCTTTTTTTTTATCGACACAAAATGGGTTATCGTCACAGTAAAGAAATCCTAATTTTATGAATTGATTTATTTAGTAATAAATTTACTAATATAAATTTTTTTCTTATTAGTACATTTTTTTAGTAAAGAGGAAATGAATAGTAGTTGGATGAATAAAATTTAATCTATTCAAAATGAAATTAATTCAATTTTTCTTGAATTTAATCCACTCATTGCCGGCATTACTAATTTTAATAATAAAAATTAGTACTTGTACCAATTTTGTTAAATGATTAATTTATATAAATATAAAAATTGTTCATTTCCTTGCTGATAAAAATAAAATAAATGGGAGACATGTGGGTAAAATTTAATCTCTAAAAATAAATGTAAAAAATGCAATTTTAATTTTGATATTGAAAATTACTAATTTTACTAACATCGCATACAAATTATTCATTTTCGTATCAATAAACAATAAAAAGAAGATAGATGCATCATATCGATGAATGATCCGTAATTCTTGAATTAAAATTCACAAAGTTCAATCTATTAAAAAAATTTCATCGAATTTTATTGATTTATAATCCTGGGGTTCAAATTGATAAAATTCAATCTATCAAAAATTGAATCAATAAAACCTTTTCCTGGTTCTTAACGTACTCATCCTTGGTCATCACCGGGTTCAAGACCTCTCGGATTAACCATCCTCTCTTTCTATTTGCAAGAAATGAAAAAGCCATGATTTTTGTCAGTGCGTTTCTCGCTTTCAATGAACTGCCATTGCTCGTTTGATTGAAATTTCTCCCATTTTTTCAGCCGCTTCTGTTCCTTAATTACGGGAAAGTTACGTTCTAAAGTTCGGCTCTGAGATTGATTTAGTGGGTTAATGACGAACGAACTTTAGGTTCTTCGAGGCTTTTAATAATAAACTCCCACACGAATCATAAATACATCGTGAAATGAAGCTGCTGCCGATGTTTTTCACTCTTCGTCTTTCTCCCTGCCTTCCACTCTCTTTCCTTCGTTTCTCTCTCTCTTTCTCTTTCTGAATCTCCCCTTGGTTACGCGTTCTTCTAAAGGTATTTTTTTACCTGAATTTTTTAGGGTCTCTTTCACCGACATCTGGTCAGATTTTGTTTCATTAAAAAAAGGGAAGAAAATACATATGAGAGAGGATCCGAAGCAGTCTTATCAAATATAGAGTATGGTGCGTTTGATGCTTCTACAGAAAAAAAGAAGATAAATAATCAAAACTGTGGGAATTCAAATTTGGTGTATTATATTCCACTCTAAATTACATAAACCCTCCAGCCGTAGAAGGGGGAAGAGGAAACAGGGATTTTAAAATTTTTAAAAACGCAGAATATATTGACATTGTTGTTACGCAAATAATAACAACAACAACAACAACAACAACAACAACAACAACAACAACAACAACAACAACAACAACAACAACAACAACAACAACAACAACAACAACAACAACAACAACAACAACAACAACAACAACAACAACAACAACAACAACAACAACAACAACAACAACAACAACAACAACAACAACAACAACAACAACAACAACAACAACAACAACAACAACAACAACAACAACAACAACAACAACAACAACAACAACAACAACAACAACAACAACAACAACAACAACAACAACAACAACAACAACAACAACAACAACAACAACAACAACAACAACAACAACAACAACAACAACAACAACAACAACAACAACAACAACAACAACAACAACAACAACAACAACAACAACAACAACAACAACAACAACAACAACAACAACAACAACAACAACAACAACAACAACAACAACAACAACAACAACAACAACAACAACAACAACAACAACAACAACAACAACAACAACAACAATAATAATAACAATCATAATAATAAATGCAGCTAGTTGCTGCATAGTTCTTTTTTTTAGATTTGCTACTTCCGGTTTCATTTCTTTTTTTAAATTACATTTTTAATAAAATTTTATTGCTAATTATTGAGGATCCAAAATAATCAAACTGTTTCAAAATTTTTAAATTACGAAATTTCGAAAATTCTCAAAAATTCAATGAAAATGTTGAAAATAATCAAAGGATAATTGTTTAAAGGTACCTTCAAAAGAACAATTTGTTTCGCAATAAATTGGAAAAATATTGACGTAGAATAACTAAAGATGTATAATTCATAATTATCGACTTGCCAATATCTACTATTTTACTATAGACCCAAGTCAATTTCAGAAGTTACTAGCGAATTTTTAAAGATGAAATCTAAGATCGTCCTGAAACTTCCTTTTTCTTTGAAGAATTCTAATCCCTCGAAATTGCAACTTTTGCAAAATTACAATTTTCAATTTAAAAAATAACTCAAAATTGCACCATTTTCCTACCGAACATTTATCAAACAAAAAAAATTATTTTTCACCTACTTTCAATTTTTAATAACTCGAATTTAATTAATTCCTTTATATTTATTATGTTAATTCCCCTTATTTTTATAATAATTCACTTTTTTCGAAATTTTGTCATTTCAAAATTCCAAAATTATTTTTTTCTGATTATTTCTGTATCTTTCAAATTTGTCTCATATCGGTGAGCAGCAGTAATAGAAAATCGCCAGTGGAGGAATCTCCCGCTGATCGGGGCGATATTTCTCAAAATTACAATTCGTTTGCTATTTTTCTGGAATTTGCTCCAATATTGAAAAATTGTGTAGGAAAAAATCCGATGAAAAATAATATTTTACGTAATATCAAGAAAAAAAAGAACACTAAGAAAGAAAAAAGAAAGAAAGAAAGAAACGCACGGAATAGACTATTTTTGACAGGCGTGGCGTTATTATACACGAGCTCAATGGGGAAATTTGCACAGTTAAACGGATTACAGATGTTTTCAGGCCTCCTCACAATACAACTGAAAACCGATTTTGTCGATTTCTGTCAGAGATCGCCGCTAAAGCTGACGTGTGCTGTAACCCGCACCTTTCACATTTCTTTTCTTCTCTTTAACATTTTCGATTATACATTTTTTCGAATCGACATCACTTCTGCTCCCTCTCTTTCTTCCTATACGCGTCAAAATTTTTCAAGGTTTTATGAATAATCCCAAAACTTAATGCTCCGTTTAAACGATGACGACTTTTTACATTATATCAAAAATCTTCCTTTCTTTCTCTCTCCCCTCATTTCGAAGCTCCCTACCTCCCAAAATCGGGGATTACTTTCACGCTTCTTTTTGGCAACCAAAAATTTGCAGCTTTCTTCCGAACTAGCAAAGATATTTTAAGTTTCCACAATTTTCTATTTTTCACTAAAATAATGCTTTTCTAGGAATTTTCTAAATTAATTATTTTGATAAAATGCTAATTTTGAAAATTATTATCATTATTCCAAATTATTATATTACTATTCCAAAAAAAAATCTATTTAAGAATAATATGTTGATACACAAAAATTCGAAACATCAAAATTAGTTCTCTTATTATTAAACTAATATTTGTAATAATACAAATTTTATTTAGAATTTCTATTATTGGTTTGAACATTCTTTTTTGTTGAAAATCGTGCTGTTTACTGCTAATTATAACAATTTTCCATAGAACGTCTTTATTTTTCTCCAAATTAATATTAATTTATATTGCATTTTATTATTCTTAGACTGAAGTGACAATTTGATATCTTAGTTTAAAAATAAAAAATGTAATACAAATAAATATTATTTCAGAGAAAAATATATATTTTTTCTATAATAAAATTTTAATATAATATATATTGTAAATAATTTTCCCGTAAATTTACTATTAAAAATGTACCAATAAAGTGCTAATTCCATTCGCAATGCCAAAACCTCGGTTCGAGCAGAACACCTGTACGAAAGAAAAAGTCTCCCGCGTTTTCATTCAAAAATCGGCGTTTAAGTCAAAACAGATTGTCAAAATCCGGTGATTTATTCTCACCTCCAAAAAAAAAAGCAGAAACCCTACCGTCAACATTATTCCGTACATCCTGAAGAAAAAAAAAAAAGAATGACAATCGCAGAAGCTGTGGCAAAAAAGGGTTGAAAAAAAAGGGGTCTTAACGGTGTCCGTTTAACAACTAAAGACAAACTTTTATTACCAATTTTCGTTTTATAGGACGTTGTTACTAAAATTTTCCTTTTTTTTCCCCTTCTGTAAAGTCTAATCCTTTCGTTACCTCGAAGGAAAAGGATTGAAGGATTATCCATAGCTCTTCTAAGCTCCTTTTCAATTCGAACTTTTTTTCTCTCTTTCATTCTTTCTCTTTCTTATATGTATACATATATACATTTCCCTCTTTTCATTCTTTTCAAGCCTGTCCTTATGATAGTAAAATTTTATTGGTCCCATCCTTGTTTCTCATTCTTCTGTATTTCTACTGTATAAAGGGACCCACGCGTAATTGCACTACCAACAAAAGCAGCATGGGGGTTGCAATGGACGAGAGAAAGGGCGGCAAATAATCCTTTACTTTTACTATTGGACAATAATCGTAATTATATATGTACTTTCCAGAGACGAATTTTCCACCTTCGTCTATGAAATTATCGGAGTTAATTTTTCAGGAAAAAAAAAGAAAGTTTTTTTTCTCCATTTGTCGCAGCCCTTAAATATTGTTTCCCTTCTCAACCGGTTTTTCCTCCAACACCGAAGTGAAAAGTAACGAAATTCGACCGAAGAATTTATTTTAATAAAATATATATTGAATTAAATCTACGCGTAAATAAAATATTTATTTTATACGTTTTTTTTTTAAATTTGGGTTTCCAGTATTTTTTTAAAATAGTCCTACCGGAAATAAAAGTCAAATATAAATATAAATACGAACTCTGGGAAAATTGGGTTACTTTAAATAAATATCCGCATTGTTAATTAAATTTCAATGCAAATATATTTTCATATTTTTCAATAAAAATATAAAATTGGGTTAGCAACTATTTTTCAATTTTGAAAAAACCGACGCGTATCTAAAAGTTGCTTTTCTTACAAGCGACTTCAAATAAATATCCGCATTGTTAATTAAATTTCAATGCAAATATATTTTCATTGTCATATTTTTATGTTTTTCAATAAAAATATAAAATTGGGTTAGCAACTATTTTTCAATTTTAAAAAAACCGACGCGTATCTAAAAGTTGGTTTTCTTACAAGTAACAATTGGAAAATTATTAGAAATATTGTCACAAATTATTATAAATTTTGTAATAAAAAAAAATTTGGTAAAAAAATTATTAGAATTATTGAAAAAATGTTCAATAAGTTTTTTTACAGTAACGCTTCGAAAATTGCAATAAATATTTTGATGAATTTGGGATTGAATTTTTTCTCTTAAAAAGAAAAGTACCATAAATTTCGTAATAAGAAAAATTTGCAAAAAATAATTACAATCGTTGAAAACGTTTTATAGATTAAAGGTTTTTCATTAATTTTGCTCATTAAAGGCTATCGAAATTACTAACTTTGTTACAATTAATCTGAACTGGTCAAATTTGAACGATTTGAATTAAAAGTTCAAAAATAAATGAGGTGACCTGATGAAATTCCAATTAATTTCCAATTCTTGAAAACAAAGAGAAAAAAGAGTAGATTGGAGATTGTCGAAAAATTAGCCTGAAATAAGAACTTCAAGTTCAATCGACTTGCAGCGGCTAATTCTTAAAGCAAACAAACATACAAGTAAACAAGCAAACAAACATGGGAAATGTATACGTATATATACACAAGAAAAAGAAATATATCTCCACGTTGAGACGTCGGCGGTACTTTTGATCTTACGAGGGTGGGCCTAAATTCAAAAGAGCCCCTATTCTAAACAAGTGCTCTAGGTTTAGGATTTGGGAACATGCGAACGATGTATTTGAAAATTTCAAGAGTTTGTAACCATAATACGAACGGCTTTCTTCGACGTTTCTATTTGACGTAAAAGGATTCCTCTCGATTTTCCTTGAAAGCGTACGATGGTTTTACATAATGAAAACAGTGAAAGTACTGAATTAACGATCAAGTAAAAAATTGTACCGCGCTAACTTGGAAAATATATAGCCACTCGGGTGTCATCGGGACCTAAGGGTATAATTGTAACAACCAATGAAAGTTTGGTATTGTTTCCATTGTTATGAATTTTTCTGGTGTTAGCAACTAGTAAAGTATATAACCCGACCAGTTTCATACCTAACCAGTTTATTTCGGTCATTCGGAGCGCTCGGGTTCGAATCTCATCCAAATTTTTTGTAGTGTAATGGTGAATATATTTTCAATGGTGTAGAGTGCAATGGTGTACAATGCAATGATGTACAGTGCAATTGAGTACAATGCAATTGTTAACGAGGCAATTGTTAACGATGCAATTGTCGACGATGCAATTGTCGACGATGCAATTGTCGACGATGCAATTGTCGACGATGCAATTGTCGACGATGCAATTGTCGACGATGCAATTGTCGACGATGCAATTGTCGACGATGCAATTGTCGACGATGCAATTGTCGACGATGCAATTGTCAACGATTCAATTGTTAACGATGCAATTGTGTCTAGTGCAATGGTGCAAATAGTGATATTATAATCATGAAAAAACAAAATTGGCAGCCGAAATTGCATTAAAAAAAATGCCTTACAATTAAAATCGAAAATTTTGGAAAATACTGACGAAAATTCGAATAGGAAATTTTCTATGGTAATTATAATTGAATTATTCTTCAATCATTGAATTTAAAATAATATCTTTAAATATCATATTTTAATTTGATTATTATTACTATTGAAATTTCAATATCCAAAAATCGTACAAATGAAAAATATTTACAATTGCAATCGAACATTGTGCTATTAATTTAACTATAAAATATATGAATTGTTATACATAATTGAATTATAAATTTTTGTGTAGCAGTTGCGAATAAATTATACTTGAGCACACGTCATAATATTTATGTTATTTTATATATAATCTAATTACAATTGTCATTCAAAAGTTACCAAAAAGAGTCATGGAAAATAGAAAAAAAAATTTCCATTGCAAAAAAAAGAAAATTTCCTGTCACTGTATAAACTTTTGGTAACAATATTTATATAACAACTACGGTTAAGTAATTGTAATTACAGCAATCGATATCTATATTATTTCAATTATAATTTATTCATAATTCCTGCTCAAAATTTCATATCCAAAGAAAATAAAAAGAAAAATCTGTTTTAAAATTAAAAAATTCAATATCACATAAAATTAATTACCATATTTTGTATAGTAATATACAATTCGGGTGCCAAAATTTGTACAGACGCTTCGTGTAATTTCCTCATTTCCTTGGGTACGATCTTCAAAATGGTCCCTTCGAGCATACGAGCCATTCGAAAATATTCTTTGAAAATTTAATTGCACGGATTAACTCTCCCAAAATTGACCGTTTCCGCTTGCCGCCGAAGTAGGATCGCCTTAATCCTCGACGGTAAGTTATCTTAATTAAAAAAAAAAGGATAAGACCGTAGTTTGTAAAAATATTAACGAGTAACGACGACGCATTATGCAGTCGTGAAAGCGACGTAATTGCCTTTTATAGGTTTCTAATGACAATGAAAAATAATTTGCATTTAATAATAGTTGTAATCTCTCAAGCTCGTCGTTATTTCATCACGTTGCGCCGTTAAATGGCATTTCATACATTTTTACCTGCACGAGCGTACACTGAGTGACCATTTTTCAGCACGATTTCACGGTTTCAAATGAATTTCGATAATATTCGGTATATTTACCGGCAAAAATTGATCCATTTGGAAAGGTTTTGCTGGAGTTTGATGCACAAAGGAGGGGAAATTTCATTTTGCAAATGCAAATGATATTACGTAACAGTATTTCTACCTGCGGAAGGTTACCACGTTGGTTTTAATAGATACCGAAGGTAAGAATAAATCAATCGGTCAGCTCGATGTACTTTTCCCATCGAGAGCGAAAAAAAAAAAGAAAAAGTAAAAAAAACCCGCCGCTGAAGTGTATCTGAAAATATAATTGACGTAATAAATACGCAATTAAGAGAAATTTATAATTATTCCTTCCGCGACCAGTTCTAACTTTGGGAAATTCGTAGAGAAGGAATTTCGTTTCGAGCAATTATCTCAAATACAGGTATTGAAAAAGCTGGTGTCTCTTTTTCATTACTCGCTTCCGTTTTCAAATTATCCTTTCGTCAATGAAAAGTTGATCTAATAATGACGCAAAAAATATATCTATATATATATTCATGCATTTTCCGTGCCAGGAAACAGGTACGAATAATTAATTTTCTATTCCGAGAATAACCCGGTAGAAATTCGTGACGTCCCGGTTCTGGCCCAGCAGTTCCTAGATAGATTCGATATTTATGCGATTGTTGCAAATATAGGCCTCCAATGTATGCAAAATTTTAAAAAAGGTCAGCTGATATTTTGGTGTTGCTTTAATAATTCCTTTGAATAATATTGGAGTGATAACAAATGTTTATTGGGGACAAATGTGATTGGGTTCGAGATGGATCTCCTAAAATCAATCAAATCCAAATATTAAAATAAAGTTCTGAAAAGATTATATTGCTGAATTACCAATTTTTAATAGGCACTATTTTAATTTGTTAATTATTCTCAACGGGAATTAGTTTTATTTGATAAGTATTTATTTAGAGACTATTTTAATTTGTTAATTATTTTTAATAGAAATTATTTTAATTTATTGATTATTTTTAATAGGAATTATTTTTAATCCTAGAAACTCATTAAATATTCGTTAGCCTTTAGTAGAATGTTCAAAGTGGTTTTAAAATTGTGAGAATTTTACCGAAATTTCGAGAATCACGATTATTATTATGCTAAAAATCACGTGATTCTTCAAAAACAGAATTATAGCAAATTAAAGAAACTATTAAAAATAACAAATTTATAAAATAGTAAGGTTTCGGGAAATTTCAATTTTTTGAAACTTTCTGATTATTATACAAAATTTTGGGTGCCAATTAGGTCTAGGATTAAAAATAATTCCTATTAAAAATAATCAATAAATTCAAATAGATTCTATTACAAATAGTTAACAAATTAAAATAGTTTCTATTAAAAATAGTGAATAAATTAAAATGGTCTCTATAACAAATACGTAACAAATAAAACGAGTTCCCGTTAAGAATAATTAACAAATTAAAATATGTGCCTATTAAAAATTAATAATTGAACAATATCATTTTTTCGGAACTTTATTTTAAAATTTGGATTCAATTGATTTTAGGAGATTAACCTTTTTTCGATGCAAAACCTTCCCGCGTACGATTAATGACCTCATCAAGTGGTGGTAAAAAAAAACCATATAGGTATAATCAGCCAAACCACAAGTTACCAGCAGTTTCTGAATGGGAATTATTGTAATACCTTGCTATCGTATCCACAAATACCGGGACACAAGTGCAAGAAAAACTCGCCGGCATCGGCACGAGCCGAGACTTAACAAAAAACATCCCTTTTTGTCTCATTTTTTTCCTCCCTTTTTTCTCTTAACACACCCTTTCCGTTAAATTCCCTCGTTATGTCTTTTGTCGCGTTGCACAAGTGCCACGCGCGTGCAGCAAAAACCGCCGAACTTTCCACGACACGTAACACGGGAGCGGAAAAAAAAAATTTGAAGAAAATTTGAAAGACAAAAAAAAACTCAGGAGATTTCTTATTTCGAAGAAATCGTTCGTTGTGGAACCGTAGACGGAACGCACGCGCAACGTTCGTTCCTTCGCATTTTTTTCCCTCTGGAACTCGAATAATACAACTTTGCTCTCTTTTAAGAGGGATGCGATTTATGGATTTTCCGTGATTTCCGGGGGAGTGAGACACGGAGAGTCGAAAAAAAAGGTCGAAAAAAAAAATTAATACATACACTAAATCCATTTCCCCCATATACGAGTTCTTTTTTTTTCTAAAGGTTTAAAAAAAAAAGTTTCCAAAAGTCCGTTTCCTTCCTCATCTGGACGCCTCAGACTCTCCACGCGCCACATGGACGTTCGTTGCATCCTTCGGTCCGACAATTTTTTTTTTATATATATTTATTTCTCGCGCGCGGTTATGGTTTTTTTTTTCCTCCTTCGTGCGTTTCCTTTCTTCATCGCCACTATCGATTTTTTGGGGCCCTTTTGTCCGCGCGTACGTGTACCTTTTTTTTTTTACCTTCCCTTGCCCAGTGTCCAATTTAAGGGTGGGGAACTGAAACGTTTCTTTTTTTTTTCGCTGGCTCAGAAAAAAAAGGTTCATTCAGAAATTTGCCTAACGTCCACTACGATCTGGGGTACAATAGGCCCATATTTTTTTTCTTTACCGGCGTCCAGTATCGGTTATGAAAAAAAAAACCAGCGTTATTCTTCGATCGCTCTTTTTTTTTTCTTGATAGCCGAAATCAGAATAATAGAAGAAACGGACGTTGGTCTTAGCGATCTTGATGACCGGTGGTTGTTAATTTTCAGTTTTGTGAATGTAGACGTTGAATGGTGCAAGGGGAGAAGAAGAGAAAATTTTGCTACTGAATGAGAAAAATTAATTTTTCTATTACACTTCTGTAGTAGAAGTAAAAATGCGTGTGCTGAAATTTTTAGAAAGTAAGTAGTAATATTTATAGGCAAAAATATCAATGTAATTTTTTTTTTAAGTAAATATATCGGATAGTATTTTTTGCAATATAGGATGCAAAAATATTTTACTGCAAACGGTTCCTGCGAATTGTCGTAGAATTATATTAGTTTCGAATTTATTATATTACCGCTAAATTTATTATTATCCCAATTGGATAAATAATGAGATCCAATTGTTGATAGAAAGACCAAAAAAAAGCAGAAAAGGGGTTAACTTTTGTAAAATGTGGGTAATATTATATCAATATTAATTTTAAATATTATTCGTAATTGTAATATTATTAGAATATAATTAGAATATTAATTAATCCATATTTGTAATTAACATTCTAAATATTTATAGTCCGATAACGATATTTTAATAATTAAAATTTTGATTATATATGTTGTATATAATTCAATAAAATAAAATCCAGAATAGTTGAATCAAATACAATAACCGACAAGGTACCGAAAATCACTGTAGTTTGAACATAAAAAAATTGGTACCAGCCGGAATGGAAAAAACCCCAACGCATATTCTCATGAATTAAAATCATCTAAATTTTTCAAAATGTAATTTAAATTTTTTTGACATTAAGAAAAATCAGTTACCTATTAAATTAAATTTGAATGAAAATTATTTTTATAATGTATTTGACTTAAAAATAATGAAAGTTAAAAAAATTGAATTTAAATCTTACTTTTTCAATACTAAAACAACTATATTTAAAATAATTACATAATTTCATACTCTGTAAAAAAAGTTTTGAATTTGGATACACACGTAGTTCTGAAATTTAAAAATCTTGCAAATTGCACCGAAATTAGTACAACCAAAAATATGCAATTTCATATTTCTATTTGAATAGTTGAAGACAATTAAAATTTCAATACATTCTCTGCAATTTCATCAAGTACATATTTGTTTAAAATTTCAAAACCAAACATACGTGTGAATTGCTTAACATACTTTTTTATGTTTTTTTTTCCATAAAATTCCATAAAAACAAAATTTTACATCGTAGGGTCAAAAAAAGGGATTTTCAAGAATACATATTATAAGAAGCGATTTCGACGTTCTGTCCTCTCCAATCGGGAGCCAGATAAATTCACTAACCTGTTCAGCTTCACGTTATGTACCCGTTCGTTCTTAAAACCTCCCGGTGTTTTTACTTATTATTGTTATTACTGGATTTCATTATAAAGTCTAGCTTGGTATTACGTCCATTCGCTATTTTGTCTCGCCTCCAGTTTGTGACTCACGTCGGTAATTATGTAAGACGTGGACTACCTGCAGAGAAAGATATATGACGTATAATGGAAACTGATTGTGAGAAAAGATTGAGTAGCGAAATTGCAACAAAATGTTGTTTTTTTTTTACATAAATTTAACTAATATTATTACCTCAATTGTAAATCATTATAACAGCGAGCAATAATAATAAAAATAGTAGTAGTAGTAGTAGTAGTAGTAGTAGCGATCATAAGCAACTGCAATAATTAACTAATTAATTTTAACAATATCCTATAATTAAAATTAATTATATTAATCGTTACTAAATTGTTATATTAATTAATAATCAGGTTGTCTGATGAGTAAAATTCACGCGGTTCAAATTCGATTGGGATTAAATGCAAAAAATATTGCAATTAGTGTAATTCAAAAAAATATATTTTTCTTGAAACACCTGTTGGTTTTAAAAAATTTTTTTCTAAATAATTTTGAATCGTACAGAATCGACGTCAGATTTTTTATATAGAATATTTTTTAAAAAAAGGAGAACACAAAATCTGTGTCAGTCAGATTATACAAGAATTCGTACTTTTGAATGTAAATTTTTCAGCCCTTGAATGTTAATTAAAATTCAATCTCTGTTATCTGAAACACCGGGATTTATTTTATCAATGTAAAATTACGAGTGTTTTCGCGCTTATAAATTAAAATTATACAAATTAAATTTCACGAAATTTTGTGTATTGAAAAAAAATCAATTATTTTAATTTACATTATTATTTTAATTCCTGTCTACTGCCTCGTACACTGAGAAAAAGAATTAATTAGAAAAATCGTGGATATTCATAAAAAGTTAATCATTATCTTCGATGTTATGATAAATGTTTGCTTTTTAATTTTTATACCAATTATTTATAGTTTTTTGTAATTTATAAAAGAAGTGTTTATGTTCTAGAGATTTTCTTGCTCTTTTTTTTATTATTTTCGTGTACAAATTTACTCTTTTTTTAGTTATGAAAAGCTAATAAAATAATTAACTCCGATTTTATAATAAAAATTTAGTTTTACAATGTTAACAATTATTTTCGCTTTAGTAATTTATTAAAAAGGAGGTTTTAATCTCTAGAAATTTTTTTACTCTTCTTTAATACCTTCGTTTTTAATTCTACTCTTTTTTTCGTCATGAAAAAACTAATAATTAACTCCGACCTTATAATAAACCTTCGCTTTTATCATTTTATCAATTCTTTAATTTTGGTAATTTATCAAAGTATTATAATTAGTAACTTATTAATTTAATATTTCTGCTCATTTTTTTATCATCTTTTTTTCATGCGATCCTACTCTTTTTCCGTTACTAGCGAATTTTTATTATTCTCTTAGAAAATTTTATACAAATCGTTTCCCTTCGTCTCTCGAGTCCTAACTCTATAAATCCAAACAAGGGACGCAAATGACTCGAAAAACGGATCTGACACTTTTTGCCAAAAAGTTCACCAACGGTCACTTCCAAGTTTTTTTCTGCCTGGGAATGAAAGCCAAACTTCGAGGAAAGAAAAAAAAAGAGAGAAAGGGAGGGAAAGATTTGTTTAAATCGCCACGTCATCCCCCACTATGCGATTTCCTTCCGATCTCGCATTATCTCACGTTAGGAATATACATATTTTTTGAGAAATTCTCTCAGTACCAGCCTATTTAAAATTCGACAAAGTAAGGAAAGAGTACCATATGCGTGACCTTACGACCGGGTCATCATCAACTGCATAGTAAGACTCCACTGCCTCCCCTTCTTCCATCCCTTATATTTTTAGGAAAGAACTTCTTCCACCTTCTAAAACTTTTGGGTCATTTGGGGTCATGGGAACTCATGGGGGTCTTCGCTGCAGAGGACTTTAAACAACTACACTCCGCAGAAACTTATTTTCTCCCCTTATTTTCCTCCCTCTCTCTTGCCCCGTCGTTGATTTCCATTATGAGGATCTGTTTTCCCCATTCACGCACTCTTTCTACCTGCACCAGGTGATCTTGTAAAGGGAAATTGAAAACTCGCTAACCACACCCTCAATTATTGAGTTTTAGCCTCGTATGACAAAAGAAATTTCATCTTGTAGTCATTTTTGACATTCGGGTGGTTTTTGGAGTTCGATCCGAGAGGGTGCGTGTGTTTGAACAGGACATTGCGACTAATTCGATTTTAGAGCTTTTTTTCAAATGTGCCAATTACTATTTTTAATATTCTCAGTTGTTTCGATCATTTAAATGTTTTAAATTAAATTAATTATTAATTAAATTAGTTATATGTATACTAAATATAATTATATTATAATTATATTATTATAATTATAATATAATAATACAATTATACTACAGTTTCATTATTACAAATGTATTATAATTTATTATAATTTATTATAAAAAGGGTCAATTAAAAATTCTACAATATATTTTTAATTTTACAAAAAAAAAGATTAAAAGTCGAATCAATGTAAGTTGGAAGTTGCGACATTTTATCAAAATCCGCTTCTTTGAATCTTTTATTCATTATTTTTTTATTAATTAATTATCGTGTCCTAAAAATTGCAAAACAATTAAAATAAATAGGGACAAGAAAAATAATTAACTACAGCAAGTTTAGAAATGTAGAATTATCATTTTTATTAAATACTAATCATTTAATTAATTAAAATTTAGTTGAATTCAATTTAATGAAAAACGCAGAAACTAGTCACGGCAATTTTTATTTTTAAAAAAGTCATATAGTCTCAACCTCTTCTGAATTACTTTGTGCTGCAACTTTTTCTGCAATTGCAGCAGATTTCGGATAAACGAGTTAAAAAAAAAGATTTCTTTCCTGACCAGCCGGCAACGCATTAATGCGTTCTTTGGCATGAAGATAAATAGGCTGAAGATAAACTCAATCCGAATGCGTAAGAGATTCAACATTTTCATTATTATTAAATAAATATAATATAACAGTACTTTAATTCAATATTTTCCTAAAATTTTGAAAAAAAAAGAAATAATTTTTTTACGAAAGTTGCGGTAATATTCCTCGAAAAATAAAATGTTCCAAAACACGAGCAACCCCATCGAGCCGATTGGGTGTCGAGGTTTCGAAAATTCATCCCCAACAATCGACAATTCCGATTATTATGATTTGGACGACCTTTTTACCGTATTTGGATGGTGATTGATTTTCATGTTAAGAAGCTCCTCTTTTGTAGGAATATATATGTTTTTTTGTAAGCCAGTGTTGAATGTGTAACACCTTCCACCTCTTTTAGCCATTATACGAGGTCGTGTGCCGAAAACCCTGAAAGGGTTCGATTCAATCCCAAGTTTCTCTATTGTCGCGTGGAGCAATTTAGGTATTGAACTCTAGTATGATTGAAAGGGGTGTATATTGTCGAAAAACATATACCACCGTCGCATGCATGTAAAAAGAAGGAGCGAGAGAGGGACAGGGAGGAAAAAAGAGTGTCGATGCCTATAGATTTTGCTTCGATAGCATTCAAACTCTTGTAGACTATATATTGAGCCATCAAAACATTAAGGGTACATTTCTTTTTTTTTTTGTTCTATTCTTTTCCACTCCAACTAACAGGTGTAATATTCAACTTGATTTTTTTTTTGTAGTGTGCAGCGGGGTCTGAATAAAAGTCATTGATTTTTTAACACTTTCCAATTCCATTCAATAAATATGTATGGGAATCAAATTTTGGATGACTATAGAGGTGTGACCCCGCTGTTCCCGGGTTCCGAAAGGTTGAGGATATAGAATGTGGGTGGTATTTATGACGTACCGGAATGCTTAGTGCCGTGTGAGGATTGATACGATTTTGGTATCCCGCTTTATCAAATTGAATAGGAATTTTCGACCTAATTTAACGGTGATTTTTTATTGATTATAACTTTCGATGAAATTCAATGGGAATTTTCGAGACCTCAAAAATTTCTATTTTGTCGAATTTTAGTTTTTGGTGAAAATTTGGTTTTACCTAGAAAATTCTAGCGCGAAAGAGCCAAGAAATAAATTGCGAAAAAAATACAAAAGTAATAAGTAAAAAAATAAAGATTAATATATAAATAATTTGAAGAATGTTGAATAGGAATTTTCAGGTTGCCAGAAATTTCAACTTCATTCAACAGCGAATTTACTATTAATTGTGAACATTGATTTAATTAAATAGACATCGATGTCGCTGGGAATTTCTATTTGATTGAATTCTAATTTTAAATGATAATTTATTAGAACCCGAAAATCGTAGCACGAAAAAGCTTAAAAAACGACAATAAAAAAATACATATAATAAGTAAAGAAAAGAAACAAAAGAAGAAACACTAATATACAAGTAATTTAAATAATATTAAATAGGAATTTCAGTCACCGTAAATTCCTTTTTAATTAAATTTCACTTTGGGTTGAAAATTTTTTGTACCCCGAAAATCGTAGCAAGAGACAGTCCAAAAATAAACAATAAAAATAAACACAAGCGATAAATACAGAAAAAATTATATAACTAATATCTAACTAATTTATAACTAATTGAAAAATTATTAAATAGGAATTTTCGAGTAACCTGAAATTTCCACTAAAATTAAATGCGAATTTCCATTTATTATAATTGTCAGTTATATTAAATAAAAATTTTAGTCGCCGAATATTTCTATTCTGTCAATTCTACTTTTAGTTAACAATTTGTATTGTGCCTCAAAAATCGTAGCACGTAAAAGTCAAAAAGTAAAGAATGTCAAAAATATGAAATATAGGAAATTGCTGAAAATATTTTTTATAAAAAACGAGGATATCGGGAAAAAACACATTTCCGTTGAAACAAAAAATGCCAGATCTTTTTTTAAAGTGTTTGTCCTGCAAAAAATATAAAGTTGAAATCTCGTCGGTTCGGAACAACTCTTAAGGGACCAAAATGCGAAGTGTGATATCGATCACTAATAAGTGTGGCAACAACTTTACACGAAATTCAGAAGTTACCTTGACAGTCAATTAAATTGTTTCAGTTTCCATCAATAGTGTCGAAATTGAAGGGAAAATCTCCTTTTCTATGAAGCATGACGTGTTCAAGTGTTGGCGAGCGAAATAAATAATCAAATCAAAAGTAGAACGCGACAAGCTGAAAAGCGATATCCAAACACGAGCGTTAAATTGTTTACCCTTTCTCGCGATACGATGCGCGAAAAACCCAAATATATAGGAAATTTCATCGTCATCCAAAAATCGTATAGTTTTCTCACTTGGACACTGATATACCGACTCTCTACTATTTTTTCATAAAATTGGTTCCCAATTGGTTTCCAATTGGTTCCCAATTGGTTCCCAATTTTTTAATTACTCGAAGATTTCAAGGTTATTTAAATTTTACTTTCACGAAATTTCGGATTTGCTTAAATATCAAAATTCCAATTTTGAGAAATTTTAGAGCAAATTTAGAAAATTCCAATTTTTCAGGAATTTTGAAAATATAGTAAAATTTCAAAAGTTCTAATTTTTGACAAATTTCACAGCAAGTATCGAAAATTCCAATTTTCTAGAATTGTTCAAATATAATAACAATTCAAAGGTCTCCAATTTTGAAAAATTTCAAAGCGAGTATCAAAAATTCCAATTTTCACGAATTTTTTAAGCATAATCAAAATTCAAAATGTTAAAATTTTGTTGCAAAATCGTAAACTACTCGAAATTGAAAAAATCTCAATAATAAAATTTCCCGATACCGGATTTCCGAATTCTTACTTCAATCTAAAATATTAAAACCACAAAATTCTTCTATATTCACAATTTCTGTGATATTTTTTAGAAATCAAAACTTCCATTTTGAAAAGATTTCCTAGTACACTGAAAACATGCTGGTTTTGAAAAATCCTTCCATAAAAAAAAATTGCAAGACTCGAAATCGGTAAATTTTCGAACAAAACAAAAAGCAAAAATTTAGAAACTCTTCATTTAACAATTTCCCGGGTCTCCCAAATTTAATCTCGACTCGAAAAAAAAAAAACAAATCTTTTCAAATTCAACCTTCTGACGAGTCCTCCGTTATACTGGAAAATCACGGGACCTCAACTTTGGCTTGCGAGCGATACGGGGTCACTTGATAACGTCACTCGACCCGAAATTGAGTGAAAACTGAACGATTTCCCCCCTAGAGTGGCCATTGTTCTCTTTCTCGACGCGTGGAAAGCCCAAATATCGGAAATTTCATCATCCCCCGAATCCCGGATCCTTGCGATGGATTCCCGGGAGACGATGACCGATTTCCAAAATTCCCACCAACATTAATTATTAGCAATTTCTTATCTTATGAATTGCTAAAGTTGGCCGTGGCAAAAGTGCATCGATAATCGCACAACCCGGTGCACGGTAAAACGTACCTGCCCGCCTGTTGCTCCCTTACGGAGAACGTGAGACGCTGAGAAAAGCGCTACCCTGCAGCTTCTTGCGCTGGAAGAAAGAGAAGAAAAATAGGAAATTAAATCAGGCCCGTAAATGCGAGCATCTAATGGAAAATGTTATCTAGATACACATGAGAAAAATTATCGGTCATTAATCTTGTGTATTAAGTAGAGGAAAAATATTTGCATATCATGTGACGAGATGATTTTTTGATTGATCGTTTTTTTCTTTTTTCTTTCCTCTTTTCTTTTCTCTTTCCTTCGCCTCTACAGATTCCTCTTTCGAGTGTACGTATTTCAAATGGGTGTCTATATACGTATGCATGTGAAGTGCGATTGTATGGGATAGTCGAAAAATCCCTTTTGGTAGCTCACAGAGTTATGGACCCTTGCTTTTACGGTCATTGTCATTCAAACGACATGAAATCGGACGGTTGAAAATTAGGGCGGATTGCCGTGCGCGTGTGTGCATACGTGTATACACATATGCACACAAAGAAGGAGACTGCAAGGGTAGTCAGTGTATGTACGTGTGTATGTAGGTATTACTTCAGTTACTACGTTGCGTTAAATATATATATATATATATATATATATATATATATATATATGTGGAGTTTGAAAAAAATTTCGAGAAAAAAAATTTCCCTACCCCCCACCCCTCCGTTCTTTTTAAAATAAGGGGATACGAGAACTTTGGACCATATGCAGATTAAGCACACAGATGCTTATTACACGTCACCCTCCTGAACTCGCCCAACCGTTTTAAAAAATCCGGTTTTTCCTGTACGAAAAAAATTTCGAAAAAAAAGAGAGAGGAAGAAGGATGCGCTAAAAAAATCGGAACTGACCTACAAAGAACAGCTTGTTTTGGAAATTAAAAGGTGCGAAAGGCGGAAACGTACTCGAGGGTGGGTTTACGTAAAGTGGTTGGTTTCGTGATTCTCTGTGACAAAGTTTGGAATATTTAGTATCTTCGTAAATATTTTAATGTAGAAATAAATGATAGAGTTTTTGGATTTAACCTTAGGTGGTACACTGGGGCTCCTCAGACCCCAGCGATACAAATCGCTCGAATAGCGTTGGCTTTTATAATCTATAAACAATTGCATGAAAGTTGTTAAATTTTGGTTTAATATATAGGATAGGTTATTTTATAAAAATATAATATTTAGTATTAAAAATAAAATTTGTAGAAATTTAATTGGAGTTGAACTAAGTTGGGGCATCTAGGACACCGTCCAGCTGAGGGTTAATCAATTCCAATCGAGGACAGAAATTAATTTCACTCTGACATAAATGATTTGCAGTTAATTCAATTGTAAAAATTTGTAAACCTGGCAAAGTTCTCCTCGAGCCATTAACTTTCAAGGTTTTGCTGAAAATCTTGCAGCCTTTCAATTCCCTTAAATAATTCCCTTGAAATTTTACATTTTTAAACTACAGCTAAGGACAAATTTTTGTATTTTTTCCAAAATCCAAATTTTCTAAGTGTAAATAAAAAACTTATCTGGAATGAATTTATTTACTACATTATATTATTATACAGGATGGGTCACCACATTTTGCCATTATTTTGCTACGTGTAATGGCAAAATGTGGTGACCCACCGTGTATATATTATTCGACCCCGGAAATTAAAAAAGAAATTCTCAAAATTATATATGTTTCACCAAAAGAAGAAATACCTGATCTTCGCATTTTTTAATTAAAAAACTGCAATTTTTTAATAAAACATGATTATTCCATAACTCTAAAAAATGAGAAAATTTAATTGAAAAGTGAAATTAGGAATTACTCTGCTTCATCATAATTTTGAGGTTTAGAATTATTACTCTACCTCCAATTACTTGCAATTTACACATTTCACTTTTTTTTTCAACAAAATTGTACATTTTTAGACACCAGAAAAAATTATATCCGTTTTCCAAATTTTCAAAAAAGACCTCGAAATTCCATAATTTTACAAAAAATCATAAACCCCAAATCTGAAAATTTCTAAACACTTTGCCGCCTCGAAGTTCCCATTTTCCAAATTCGACCCATTCAAATTTGCTGCCGTAAGTGACGAATTTTCCAAAGAACGAAGTTCGATCTTTCTTGAAATCGAGCAACCCTAAAAATCCCGAAATTTCACACGGATCTGACCTTAATCCATCTTAAATGGAGGTTTTCCTTGAAACTCGTGGTACTGCAGCAAAGACGCGTTTGCTTAAAAGGTAAAAATAGGGAAAACGTTATCTAATATCTTAGACGGCAGAAAAAAAGCTCCAATTGGGAGTCGGTAAACACTAATCTTAAGGGAAGCATCGTAAGATGGTGCAAAAAAAAGGTAAAGAGACGGATAATGTAAAGAATAACAGATGATGTAAAATATATGGAAAAGATGGTAAAGATATACATAGAAAACACGATGTGTTCCTGCTTTTCTTTTTCTCCCGTTGTCGGGAAAAACATCCGTGTGCGCATCTCGGATGTTAAATTTGTGTCATCTCTGTCTTTTTTGTTGTTGTTGAAAGTGTGTAAAGTTGGCACCTTGGCACATTTTATTCCGATTAGATGCAACCAAGCGTATCCCTCTACATTCGTGTAACCGAAAACGCATCGGAGCGTGACGCGAAAGACTGTTTTGTTACAATGTCTTCGATAGACACAATAAATATTTGTAACATTACTTGAGTTTATCGATGGAAACTTTTGTCCGAAACGAATAGCCTCAAATAGTTGCCTTTTTCACCGGTTACTTCGCAATCTTGAAATTATAAATGCGTTGATACACATACACATACAAATTGGCTCACAATCTCGAGTCTGTCTCGTGTCAGTTCAATTCCATGTACAAGGTGGACCGCGGAACGTGGTCAAGTTTAATGAATTCTGCCGATGGTAGACGCAGTGAATTTTTTTTTTGAGCTTATTTGGCAGGATCCAAAAAATAATGGTTGCAAAGTGATCTTTGTAAATTTGTATCAACCTTTTTCTTAGAGTTTTTTAAAAGTCCGTCTAAAATTATTAATAATTTTGAAAATTCCATCTGCAATTAATAATCATAGTCACGAAAGTGCCCAACAGTTTTTTTCAAAAATCGAATTTTTTGGCCCTCCCCTAAAAATGTAGTAAAAAATCGATTTTGAAAATAATCATAGTCACGATAGTGCCCAACAGTTTTTTCCAAAAATCGAATTTTTTGGTCCTTCCCCAAAAATGTGGTAAGAATTCGGATTTCGGAAATAATCATAGTCACGAAAGTGCCCAACAGTTTTTTCCGAAAGTCGATTTTTTTTGGCCTTCCCCTAAAAATGGGGTAAAAATTAGAATTTCGAGAATAATCATAGTCACGAAAGTGCCCAACAGTTGATTCCAAAAATCGAATTTTTTGGTCCTTCCCCAAAAATGTGGTAAAAATTCGAATTTCGGAAATAATCATAGTCACGAAAGTGCCCAACAGTTGTTTCCAAAAATCGAATTTTTTGGCCTTCCCCCAAAAATGGGGTAAAAATTAGGCTTTCGAAAATAATCGTAATCACGAAAGTGCGCAACAGTTGATTCCAAAAATCGAATTTTTTGGTCATCCCCCAAAAATGGGGTAAATATTAGGATTTCGAAAATAATCATAGTCACGAAAGTGCCCAACAGTTGTTTCCAAAAATCGAATTTTTTCGCTTTTCCTCAAAAATGGGGTAAAAATTAAAATTTCGAAAATGAGTTTGGAAAACTTATTTCTAGGGACAATTTGATGCGTAGAATCGATTCCAAAAGTCTATTTTAACAAAATCCTAACGGACATTAATGAAAAATAGGTCTTTTGCGGAAAGATCATATTTCTGCTGACAATGAGATTTCGGAAATTCTAGTAATGAAATTGGATTTCTCGGAAAAAAATAGTAAAATAGGAAGTTGATCCCAAAAGTCGAAATTTTTGGGCACATCTTCTATTTCAATTCAATAAATTCCAAACTATAATCACTTAATTTTTTACATGGCCGCAAAAAGCGTGCGCACAGCGCGCATTGTTGAATAATAATAGCTAGCTGAATAATAATTAAAAAAATTACACCCTACGTAACAATAATAACACTCTCGATGAAATTATAAATATAAGAAAAAAAAGCACTAAAATACAATATTTGGTGTTAAAAAAATTATCAAAAATTGATTTTGAAATAGGTGATCCATATATATCGATTACATTGGAAAACAAATTCGAAGGAACAACCCACCAAAAGTCGAATTATCCCAGTCGATCGCGATCCCTGGTCCACCCTGTACATATACGTATATAGATATATTTATTAACGAAAATTAGAAGGGCGTAAACCTAATTTACGAGTCGGGGGACTTGCACCCTTCTGGATCTCAGGTGAGTTTGTCTTATTATAAATGAGAGATCAAGTGAAATCGTCGAGGCCATTCTTTTTAATTTCTTCGCTTAATCTCGTTCCTTTTTTTCCCTTCTTTTTCCTTCGATGGAAGGTATAATAGGTTCGCGCCGTGCAATATCGAATATTGCATGCTGCAATTCGTGCGTATAAATTAACACCTTTCTTTTTTTTCCCCGCGGTCGTTTTGTCCTGTTACTACGACTACTGTGTACGTAGGTTTAAACATGTACGCGAAAAAAAAAAAATACGTAGAAAAAAAAAGACAATTAAATAGATACGGATATGCTGATACACACACACACACACTCTTATATTTACATCCTTTCAGCGTTTCTTGTTACGTGCCGACCATTTTCGAGTATATAATTGTGATTTTATCGGATTCCAATATGAAGTTCAGGCGAAGCTACTTAATTTTTCACCGAAAGTATACGCGAACCGATTTTCTTTTTTTTTTTTTGCTTTTAATGGGATGAGTAACAAAATAGCGTAGGGATAAGGATTACGGTCAGAACCCCATCGGTCTGTGCAGTCAATTACGATATGCAGTTCAGCATCCTCGGGGTTCGGTCCCGAGGTTCCATTATTCAGACTAGGGGAGAAAAGGGAAGACCTGAAAATTGCCGATCTCAATGTCGCTCGATGGAAATAGGCGAATTTGGATCCATGTGGTGGTAACTGGCGATCTCGAACCCGGAATCAATTTTGAAATTTAAAGAAACATGGAAAAAAAAATGGAATTCGAGAATCGTAGATGCAAGGAGAAAAATGGAATTGCCGAAATTGTGACAATTGATACGAAAAATGGTGAATACTCGCTCGCGGTGTAGGCTAATAAAAATAGTTGAGGAAGTATTAACAGATCAAGCGCGTATTGCAATTGCGAATTACGCTACAGAAATTTTGGTATCGGCCGAATGACTCGACAAGCTCTTGGACTTATTTCGAACGATTTACGGAACCTTGAGGTGCCGATTTGCCGATTGAAATAAATCGCTAATTCGAAAAAACACCAGCGGATAATGATATACATAAATGAATTAACGTGTCAAGTCACTCGACATTTAGGTCGTATTGCAAATTCGTTAAAATGTTATGAACTACGGAAATTTCCTATCATCGGTTTCCTTATTCCATTTTCAATAATTTTTTTTTAAGACAATTCGTCACTGGTTTTGTAGAAATTGAAACTATATTAATAATACTAATACTATTACTACTACTACTACTACAACCAACCAACTAATAATAATAATAATAATAATAATAATAATAATAATAATAATAATAATAATAATAATAATAATAATAATAATAATAATAATAATAATAGTAACAATAATAATAATGATAGTAACAATAATAATAATAATAATAATAGTAACAATAGTAACAATAATAATAATAATAATAGTAACAATAGTAACAATAATAATAATAATAATAGTAACAATAGTAACAATAATAGTAATAACGATAGTCATAATATTAATGATGATAATGTTGATGTTGATAATAACAACAATATTAACAATCGACAACAATGCCGCGGTTGTATGAAATGACCGTCTAATAATCGGCGTCAGTCTATCGTTTCAGTACTGCGCTGGAAATTTATAGCGATCGTAAATTGTATCGTAGAAACTAACGGTTAAAGTAAACCCGGTTACGGCGTCATCATTGCCATAAAAGATTTTTTTTTTACAAAAAAGAAAAAAAAGGGAAGAATCCTGAGGGTGAAGTACAGATTTAATGCAGAATCTTGCACTTTTCGGCCCTTGGTCTTCGCTGCCTTCCATAATAATATAATACTAGTCCACAACCTTCGCCGAAAGAGAAAAGTCCAGCTACCGAATCCGTTATATTTACAAGCCAGACCCAAAACTTGACCCCCCAAAACTTCCATCGCGTCAACCGGTCTTTATATTCGAAATAACCCTAGCAGAAAAATCTGGTCCAAATCTCGATCGTTCCAAAACCCCAAAAACCCATTTTACCGATTACCTTCGAATATAAATACTGTTTTGATTGTAAATTAAATCCCAAGGGGATGGAGTCCAACCCTTTTTGTGCTGAAAAAAATGACGGTGGCGCAAAAACACAAAATTAAGGTGTCATCGTCGGCATCAACATCGTCATCGTCATTCTCAAGAAGAAAAAAAAAATCGTTAGGGTGAAGTACAAGTTTTCTCTTTTTTTTTCCCTGCACTCTCACAATGCAATTCAACGAGTCGTTGAAAAATCATGCCTTTTGCCGGCATTTTTTTTCCCACTTTTCACACTCTTCCTTTTTTTTGTTCAAGCGCACGAGCGCTCCTTTTATAACGAGAAAAAAGTGGGAAAGGAAACCAGTAGCAATGTTGTGTATTACTTCCATTATACAGAGGGTTAAAAAAGAAGGAGTCTTCGTTTCGGGCTTCTCTTTATGATGACTAAATATATCTATAGCGTGGTATAGAAAACATGCCTTTCTCTCTCTCTCTCTCTCCCCATAAATAAGACATTGTGGATATTTGACAAATTTGAAAGGACACTTTTTTCTTTCCACGACCATAGCAGTAGTTTGCTTCGCAGCTCGCTCGGTCTCTCCTCTTCGCTCACGTTTTGCCGAGTACCGTCCCATTCGGACGGCGCTTCTCGGTCGAAATTTACAAGCAATCCTAATCTTTTGTACGAAAAACGATGCGTCACTTTTTTATCAAGTGGGAAGATGAGAATGGAGGTAGTAGATTTTAACACATCGCTTTCATTCCGCACCTTTTTTTCTCCTCCGGCTTCAAAATGATATTCGGTAGTAACAAAGTATCCGGATATGACGCAGCACTACTCTCATTCTTATTAATTATTTTTTTGGATCTCCTAGATCGCAAACACTGACTCCTCTCCTCGACCCACCCTTGCTTGCGAGCATCTCGGAAATCACAATGAATTCGCGAACGGGGAAATTTAGGGTTGCAAAGGGTGAAAGAGAGACAGAGAGAGAATTAAATAATTTGAATTGTTTTTATGAAAAAAAGTTATTTAAAATAAACCTAATTTTTTTATTTTTTTCTATACGCTATAAAATTTATTTACATTCAAATTTAATTTTATATGTAAAAAAATGTATATAAATTAAAAAATGTATATTAAATTATGAAATTTAATTTAAATAAAATTATGTATATCTTATGTGTATTAGAGAGAGATAGAGTGAATGGTATTTAGTTTGGAAAATTTGCTAAAAAATAATATAGTAATATACACGCGAGAAAAAAATAAATGCGAAAATATATCACATATATATTTTGTCCAATATGAATTATGCGTAATAATACATATAATATAATTGGTATATAATAATATATAAAATAATAATTGGTATATTTTTACATATAATATAAATTATATGTGAAAATATATTCACATACATAAAAATTAATTGTGATTAAAGAAAAAATTAGAATTTAGAATTTTCAGGAAAATTAACCGAACGACGTTTGCCCGATCATTGTCAAATTTTGTTCTCCTTTATATAAAAATAGAAGATTTTATATGCACGGTTTCGGAAAGTAACAAACCTACCCCTTATTTAAACATCTATGCATTATGCAGCAAAAAATGACTCGATATTGGTTTTAGGGTTCATGGGTGGGTCTATTGCTTTTTAAAATCGAAAAATATGTTAACTATGTATAAAAATATGATACAAATTGCATTAATTGCCCCAATCCCTATATATATATTTTAGTATAATTATTAATTATAAATTACTCTCTCTGTCCCATAATATGTTAATGTCCCTTGATAGTTTTCATTAACGTGGCAAAGGAGACAACTATCAAGTATTATGGGACAGAGAGAGTACTTTACTAGGAATTAATTTTTTTATATATTATTATTATCATTATTATTACTATTATTATTATTATTATTATTACTACTACTACTACTACTACTACTACTACTACTACTACTACTACTACTACTATTATTATTACTATTATTATTATTGTTCTTCTTGATGTTATTGTTGTTACTATAATTGTGAAGATTACTAGGGATTAATTTTTTTTTATATATCATATATATATAAAATGTATTTAATACATTTCCACCCCCATTATATGTTATAATACCGCATGTATTTATCGATACATTTTCAAACAAATTTCTTTCCCGTGAAGGGAAATCTCCCACCGTCACCGAGATCCTTTTACCATAAAATATCTGGCTCGGTTTACGAGCGGGTAATCTGCAAGACGTACACCTTCTAATCGAAAATCTCAGGATGCACCGGCCGATATACCGGGTTGGAGTCCATAAAGTTCGTAAAATTCCGGAATCGATGGACTTTCTCCGTTCGACTCGGGGATTTCTTTGGGTGGAAGGTACTCACAAGTGCCTATCGAAAATGCCACCGAATCATCCGCCAAAGTAAGTCGCAGTCGCCGAGTGCATACATAAGTTTTCGTTCAAACATGCATCTTGAGACGAGCTCGAGATGGTAGACAAAGGTGGGATGTAAAGGTAGCCGTTAAAGAACCGCGATGGAAAAGGAGGCAATGAGGGAGGATAAGTAGCGTGGGGAGAGAGATAGCGTGTACGCGTATGAACGTGAGAAGAGAGAGAAAGGATCTCTCGAATGATCAAACCACTTTCGAAGCGCGAGAGCAAGGAAGACGAAAGAAGGGTGAGAGTTTTTTAGGTAAAGAAAAAAAAAAGAGGATAAGATGGTGATAGAGTCCCGCTTAATTATCCCCAAGTTCTCATATTCTCTTCATGACTCGCTTCTTTTCCTTCCCGGCTAGCGATGGAGCGGAATGCCGTTAAGATGCTGCCAAGGAACGAGGGTGTACGATTTTTACTCTTGTAAATTCGAATTTGAAATTTAGGGGAACTGTGTAATATATATGAGAGGGTTTCTTGACACGAATAATATATTTTTAAAAAATTAATCCCTAGTAATCATAAAAATTGTAGTAACAACAATGACATCAACAAAAAGAATAATAATAATAATAATAATAATAATAATGAGAATAAGAATAATAATAATTATGATAATAATAATAATGATAATAATAATCATAATGATAATGATAATAATAATGATGATAATGATAATGATAATAATAATAATAATAATGATAATGATAATAATAATAATATATAAAAAAAATCAATCCATAGTAAAGTAATTTATAATTAATAATTATACTAAAATAGTAATTTGTAATAAGTTATATTATGAAATGAATTAATTTTGTAACTATAATTGTACAACTTCAATTAATTGTTTAAATAATTATCTCCAAATAGTCATCAATGCTATGGAAACAATGCTAAGAAACGAGGATTTTATGATTTTCACCCTTGAAATTTCGAATTTGAAAATTCGGGGAGCTATATAAAATTGAAGACACGAATAAAATCAATTATATTTATCTATTTGGTATATCAACTTTATAAAGAAAAAAAATGAAGCTCTAGTAGCATAATTTATAAATTTATAAACATGTGCACCATAAAAAGAATGAATTTGTCAACTCCAATCGTACAACTCGAACTAATTATTCAATAAGTAATTGTTTCATTCAAAATAACAATCTTTCCAATCATATATTAACCCTCAGTTGCCCCACATATTGTTCAACCGCCATTGCCCGATCTAGGTGGGCCAATATTGACCCCCGTAGGGTAACCAAGGGTTAATACGAAATTTACTAATTGAAATTATGTACCGGTAAATTGTGTTGGTTTTATTAGTATCTTATTGAAAAATCAATCGTCACTAACTTTCAACTGGCGCACTGGGGTCCGAGAAGCCCCAGGTTAGTGCAGTTCTTTGTAATTAAAAAATTCGAATTTTAGAATTTTTTTTACTATTTATTTAAATAACATTTATCAACTACCATACAGTTTTTGTTGATTAAAAAATGTCAATAATTTCCGCGGAAAACAAATTTTTATTGCTACAGTATAAATAGCAACCAACTATGTTATTCTTGACAAGTGAGCTACTTAAGCGTTAATAATTAATGATATAAAATGAGAAAAAAAATTTATAGAAAATAATTTAAATAAATGAATAATAAAATAATTTCGACCCCCAAATTCGAGCGATCGATTTTGATTTTCTCGCAATTGAGGTGCAAAAATTTTAATATTACTCTTAATAATAAATTAATAGAAGGAAAATTTGTTATCTGAAAGAATAGATTTTTTGGAAAAAGTATCATCCGACACGAGTCATTTTCGTAGGACTCGTCACGGAAAAATGCGTCTTATCAAAGTTACGCCGACTCGGGTCGGTCGTTTCGCGTTACGGCGACGCGTCTTAAGCGTGACTGGGAGTCTCCTTCGAACCCTGTAACATACACACACGCGGAGATTCTAGCAAGCGATTACTTATCCGTCACCTAATTTAATATTGCGCCGAAAAGCGAGTGATTCAAGCCACCTATCGCCACCGGGGGTCAGGGTGTCACTTGTATTCGATACCAGTGCAATTGATACCGAATTAGGAACCCAAGATAGTTGTTGCAAATTTACAGCTGTAGTAGTAACAACAATGACAACGACAACGACAATAGTACCAAAAAGTTTAATAGAACCCGCGAAAAATCATCAATTATTCCTAAATTCGCTCAACATCAATCTCCGAGTGCAAGGGGTTAATAATAATAAAAATAATAATAATAATAGTAATAATAATAGTAATAATAATATTATTATTATTATTATTATTATTATTATTATTATTATTATTAAGTAACAGTAGCAGTAGTAATAACAATAATAATTGTAAATAATGGAAATACAATAGGTGGTAAACAGTAGAATCAAACTTTTTGCGCATAAAATAAAAAGTGACTCCCCTCCTTCCCCCCTCCCCCCGCTACCACCCAGAGAGTGAAGCAAGAGAAGTATGATGGCAGCAGTAGCAATAGCAACATGTGCCCCCTTAATAGTTCCTCAACACCCTCTAACGCTTCTTATGAGAAACAACATAAACATGAATAAAGAGACACAAGAACGATCGAAAAATCGGTTAAGTGACAGAAAATTCGTATTATCAGCAAGAAAAAAAGAGAGAGAGAGAGAAGCAACAGCAAAGGAAGTAGTATAGCTGCGGCAGCAGCAGCAGTAGTAGCAGCAATAGCAATAGCAGCAGGAGCAGCAGCAGCAGCAGCAGCTAGTAGTGTGTTCTGAGAGTCTCACACTTGTCTAGGGTGAAGTTTAAGAGGGGATAAAGCGCCGTCGCCGGAAAAAAAAGGAGAGAGGAATAGAAACAGGGAAATAGAAGAGGGGGAGATAAAGGAGAGAGAGAGAAAGAGATAGAGGTAGACGGAGAAAGAGGGAAGGAGAAGGCAAGATAGAGCAAGACGGAAGACGGCGAGAGAGAGAAAGAAGCCATGAAGTGGTGAACACACTGGTTCTCTATGCTATATAAGTGGGGGGTTGCACGCTCCGAGGGCCGCTACGGCGGCGCAAAACATTCAGTCGGCAAAAAGTAGCCAAGGGGTAAACATTTACCCTAAGGTATACCCGAATCGGCTTTTTTTCAGTGGACAAAAAAATATCGGTAGTCGAATTGGAGAAAAAAAAACCGAAACCGAGGATATCTGTCCAAGAACTAATCGGGTTGATAATCCCCCCCTCCAAAAAAAAAAGGAATTTGATTCTCGAGTGTGCTAATAATAATAATAATAACAACAACAACAGCGGTCCCCGAGTTTCGGCGTTTTCGTCAACCAGAAAACTTTGCAAAACGACGGAGAACGATGTGGACTTGAGCGAGAACGGGAGTAAGAGAGAGAGAGAAGGCATGTGTTTTGTGGAATCAGTGGAGTGACGAATTTTCGTGCTACTCGGGACCAAGGTCCTCGTAGATTTTGTAACTCGAGGGATCCTAGGGAAAAAAGATCGTTTGTTTCTCCTTTTTTTCTTTCTTTTGGTTCCTCTTTTTGATCCATCCGCTCGATCTTCCGATCGCTCGGGGTTCCCTCTCACGTGGGTTTTCGAGTTCTCGCGACCCATCGGTCCACGGCGGGCAGTCGGAGTCGCGGACAAGAGAGAAGACGCAAGGATTCGCGAGGGTAATCCGTTTGGTTAACGAGTAAAAGTTTGCAAAGACGGCTTCAAACTGGTTTACTCAAATTTCCCGACGATCGGTACCAAAATGGAGGTACGTGCCATGGAATACCGTCCGGTCGTACCAACCGGACCAGCAGCGGTACCAGCTAACATACAGGATTATCACGCGGCGATTCCCGATCTGAGTCCACCGAGAAGTCAAGGTTCCTCCACGGGTGGTGCGTCTTCCATCGGGGAGTACGCGCCCAGAATGTATACACCACCTACTCCACCCACTCCTCACGAAGACGAGAAGGTAATTTGGATCCCGATGTTTACTTTATGATTTTTTTTTCTTCTCCGTATTTACTCGTCCCCGAAATGGAACGGGGGTAGTTTTGCGGAACCCAACGAAACCCAGGATAGGGTTTCTTAATTTTAGAGAGAGGAGAATAAAAAAAAAGCGAAGTCCGAGTGACCTCGCCATGAAAATAGTTGGAATCACCGTAAACGAAGTTGGGGTATTTTGATTTTCCATTCATAAGTGGTTTAACTATCGTAGGGATGTTTTTTTTTAACCATTCGGGGGGTTTTGAATATTTTCGGGGGTACCTGGTTTCTAATTTAGGAAAAGTCTTGTAAATATTGCCATGGAATATCAAATTTTACCATTTTTAATTTTCATCCATGAAAATTTTCAGTATTTAAGTGGTAGGAAATTTAGCCATTCTAGGGTTTTTGAGTAATTTCGATAATTGTATTTTAATTTTGAATTTATGAAAGTTCTAAGTATTGCTACGGCATAGTAAATTTTACCAGATCCTTGATTCCCGTCCACGACAATTTTGTAGGTAATTTAACCATTCCCGGGATTTTAAATGATTTCGATGGTTTCTGTAATTTCTGTTTTATGAAAATTTTAGTAAATATTGCTGCGATAGGGTAAATTTTACCAGACTCCTAATTCTAAGCCACGAAAATTTTAATTATTCCATTTACAAGTAATTTCACTATTTTCGGGATTTTACATAATTTTGAGGATTGCTGTAATTTCTAATTTATAAAAATTCCAATAAATATTCCTATGGGGTAGTAAATTTTACCAAATTCTTAATTCTCACCCTCGAAAATTTCGATTATTCTATTTGTAGGTAATATAATTATTCTCGGGACTTAAATAATTTCGATGTTTATTGTATTTTCGAATTTATGAAAATTCTAGTTAATTTTGCGAAGACATAGTAAATTTTACCAGACTCTTAATTCCCATCCACGAAAATTTCGATTATCGCATTCGCATACAATTTGACTATTTTCGGGTTTTCGAATAATTTCGTGGGTTTCTGTAATTTCTAATTTATGAAAATTCTAGTTAATTTTGTAACGACATAGTAAATTTTACCAAATTCTCAATTCGTAGGTAATTTCCCTAATTTCGGGATTATTTCGCATTTTTGAGAGTAGCCGTAATTTCTAATTTGGGGATATTCCAGTAAATATTCCTACGGGATAATAAATTTTACCAAACTCTTAATTCCCATCCACAAAAATTTCTATTATTGCATTCGTATGCAATTCGACTATTTTCGGGTTTTCGAATAATTTCGTGGGTTTCTGTAATTTCCAATTTATGAAAATTCCAGTAAACATCCCTCTACGGGATAGTAAATTGTACCAGACTCTTTATTCTCGTCCGCGGTAATGTCGGTTTTATAAATTGGTCTAATTAGCATCGTGTCACGGCCACGGTAAGTTCATATTTCCCGGAGCGAATATGGAAAAATGCAACAGAAGCGCGACAGATTGTTTCTAAATAAAAGAAATCAGAAGAAACAGGGGGACAAGAAAAAAGCAATTTCATAAAACTCTACTTTTGTCTACATACACTTCCATTATGATTTGCATATTTGATCGTTTTTCCTTTCTTTCTCTATCTCCTTTCCCCTCTTCTTTTTCTCTCTTCTTTAGTTGTATTTTTTTCGCTTCTTTTTTTTTAAGATAAGCTAGAGTTTGAAAAGACTGCTCTAAGGGAAATAGGGAGGAACTTAATTTTCTCATCCCAGACTTTTCACCCTCCGCATCCACTTTTATATATATATATAAAAATGAAAAAAAGGAGGGGACCATTCGTGTACATATATATGCACACCAATACCACTACCCTCTAAAAAAAATTGTCATCTTTGTGACGAAAAATCACTAGTAAGCTTTCCCTTACATTCTATCACGGAAATACATAGTTGATTTTTTAAATCCTGTAATTGTAGAAAAAAAGTAGAATAAATGGAATATCCTGGAAAAAGAATAAATTTTTATACCAGATTTAGTAAAATTTCCTAATTGTCATCCCTGTGACGAAAAATCTCTTGTAAATTTTTCCTTAAGTTCTACTACAAAATTACATAATTCATTTTTGAAATCCTAAGATTATGGGGAAAAAAGTAGAATAAATGGAATATCCTGAACAAAATTAATTTTTATACTGGATTTACTAAAGCCCGTTTTACCGTTTTTCCCATTTTCGACTCATAAAAATTGAGACCTAACTTGGCATTCCTATTTTATTCTGAATTTCTTGGGATATACGTACATTAGATTGGTGCATAATTAACGACGATTATTTTGCAAGATGCACACCAAAAAAAAATCGTCGTTAATTATGCACCAACCTGATGTATGTCACAAGAAATTCAAAATAATTGTAACTTAAATTCAAAATAAAATTTTGACAAAAGTGGATTGATTTTTATTGTTTTAATTACCGAGAAATTAACGTTCAAATTATTGGGAATATCTGGCCCTCTTTTTTCATGATAATTTGAATATTTTAATTTTAAAGTGATACCGAGAAATTTTAATTCCCATAGAGAGAATGATAAGTATCTAAAGAAATGTGTATCAACGGTAATTCCAAAACTCTAAATTGGGTATTAAATGCATTGAGACGAAGAATCGGACATTAAAAATCAAATAAGCTCGTCGGAAAAATGCCAATTAAAATGTCGGAATCTTCAATTGCATTATTACAAAAACTGAAGTGTGGACGTTTATGTATATTACGTTAAATTTTCAAAATATCATAATTATTTATAAAAACTTGGCTTCGTATAAATGCATTTATAGAAATTCGCGTACATACATATTTTTATTTATTTTCTCACATTTCTTTGAAATTCTCGAGTGTCTTGCAAATGAATCCATTAAAAATTTAAATTTGCCTAATTGTATATTTATTGTCGTATTTGTTTAGTTTTAAATAACCTATTTTTTCTCTGGAATTATTTAGCAAAATTCAATTACTGACGATTTTCTATTCGAGTCGTAAAAATTCTGAAAAATTCCCTCATTATTTAATTTCATTCCCGAATTTTAATAATTATTTATAAAAATTTCACTTCATATAAATACATTTAAATAAATGTATGTATATATATTTATTTATTAACGCGCTCACATTTCTTTCAAAAAAAATTTTCAAATTTCTTGCAAATGATGCAATTAAAAATTGAAATTTCGTTAATTACATATTTTCCGTCCTATTCATTTAAATTTTGCTCTTTATCTATTTTTCCTCTTGTATTAAAATACCGAGATAGCAACGATTTTCTATACGAGTCGTTATAATTCCTAAAACTTCCAATATACATGTATGTATACACGTGTATGTTTCCATATCGAATCATTCGATTTAGTTGTAATTTTTATAAACCCCATGTATCATCCCTTCTCCCTCCCTCTCCGTCTCCGTGTCCCGTTCAGACGGTTTTATACTCTCACACAAAAATCAAATCACGAAAGCATCACGTTTTTTTTCATGATTAGTCAATGATGTGTTACATGAGTTTCAGTAACCTCTGCTGATTACTATAATCAGCGAGATGTCTGCTACAAAATTGTCCATTTTTTTTCCTCTCTTTTCATACACTAATAAGGAAGAGACTGGCTTTTATCAAACACAACTTTTTTTCCCCCTATGTATACACTCACTTCGGAAGATTTTAACTTTGTTTTTGCCGCAATTCATTTTCTTTCAATATAATCTGCCTTTATTATATATGCAATTAATTTCCAAAGTTTGCTTTGGAAATTACTCGGTTACAAGTTCATGTTTCTCATCTTTCACGAATTAATGCATTTGGATACTGAGCGTTTGTATGAAAAAAAAAATTATGCTTTTCCAAAATTAAAGAAAATCTATTTTTTAAAAATAAATTATTATTCCAACTATTATTTTTTAAGGCCTAGTATTAATAATTCCTCACTTTTAGGAAAATTATACAAACAAATCATTTATTTTATTCCTTTTCTCAAAAAAAAAATCAAATTTTTTTCCATAATTTCGAAATACAAAATTATAAATCATGAAAACTCCAAATTATGAGGTCAAAAGGAAATTTTCAAATTTGAGAAGAAGCCAAAATGGACATTTCCGCGGATTTTTTATTGCGAAGCAAACAAATTCCTATTTTCGAAATACAAATTCGGATTTTCAAATTTTTCTTTGCGACCCAAAAACAACGATTACCAAATTTTTGAAAAATTAATAAACACGAATCGTATTTACAATTGTAAGAAGTTGCCGAATTCCCAAACGGAGAAAAATGTCGCCGATTGCGGAATTGATCTGAAATCGCGCTGTACCCGTATTTTTCAGAGAAGCCGAATACGACGCATTGCGTGTAAACGGAGAGTTATATAGAAAAAAAAATAATACGGCGACTTTTAAAAGATCATGAAATGAATAATAATAATAATAATAATAATAATAAAAAGGAGAGAAAAAAGGGAACCTTCTCTTTTTCGTAGGCACCTTTCACTGTGTGTACATGTAATATTCACAACAAACCCATTCACTTAGCGACTCTCGATTTAAAACCGGTAGTTACTTTTTTGTTTGCACCCATCAGACATTTATTTTTGATTTGTTAATTAACAAAAAAAAAAGGAGAGGCGAGACCGAAAGAAAAAGTCACTACGAATAGTGGCATACAAAAAACCCCAGCACTGAAGAAAGGTTGACAAAAAATGACGTCATTACATGAATTTCTCTATTTCTGCGCGAAATTCGAATTTCCAGAAAAGGGGAGAAATCACCTTTTACCCAAAAAGTATGCAAAATAATATGCAAAATTTGAAATCGTTGATTTTGGGCTGCAAAAAAAAATCGAAATTGAAAAATTTCAAATTTGATTTAATTAAAAAAACCGTAGATAATTGCACTTCGCCTTCTTTTCAAATTTGGAATTTTGTCTTTCAACCCCATAAATTTCGTCATCGGTAAAGAATTGCAGATTTTATTGTGCAACTTTTAATTTATTATTTTGTGTTTCAAAATACTAAACATTTCTATAATTCCCCTGAAAATAGGAAACTGTTAATACTAGGCAGAAAAAAATTACAGTTAAAATTATAATTTGGTTAAAAAATAAAGATTGTTTTTTAAATTTTGAACCAGGATTTTCCAAGAAAAAGCAAAAATTTTCTTCATACAAACATTCAGAATCTAAATGCAGGAGTTCATGAAAAAAAAAAAATAGAATATGATCTTGCAACTGCAAACTTTGAAAACCAATTGCATCGATTTTGGTCATTTCTGTCAAAATATTAAGTTTCCTAAACCATTCGAATTTCTCAAATTTTTTTCTTTCTCTCTTTCACCTCTTAACCCCTTTGAGCTCTATATTAGTGAGGTACGAAAAATTGCTATAAAGAAACTCCAAATTTAGTATCCAAAAAAATTCCCAAAATAAAAAAAACTATAAAAATCAAAAGTTACCCTTAACCCAACTAAGAAAAAATCAAATTTTCTTGAGCCTCGATTTCCTCTCTTTCGCTCCGTGGCCTCCTCGGGATCAGTTTTAGTGCATAATTACTAATTACTAATTACTAATGAAATTTAAAAGGTTCAAAAAGAAAATTCCAAATTTGGGAAGAAGCCAAAGTGGGAAATTTCTATAATTTTTTTTTTGCGGCCCAAAAACAACGATACCAAACTTTTGGGAATTCAATGAAAACGAATCGTCTTTAAAATTGTAAGAATTTGAAATACCCCCCAAAAAAAATTTTCGCAAAATCTAAAACCGCCAAAAATGTAAAATTAAAAAAAAAACGTTTTATTGGAAATTTAATGGGAAACGAATGATTTGAATATCTTGGAACTCTTTTTCCTCTTGCTTTTCCCTGACCGGCCTCTTCAGGGTCAATATCGGCGGGCAATGAATAATTGGTATGAAAGAGAAGCTCCAAATTTAATACCCCGGGAAAGATCGGAGCAACGTAAAGCCGGGCGAAATTGGATAAAGATTAGATTATTGACAAGTAGTTACATCAATTTCGTTCCTTGTTGCTTTGTAACACAAGACTGCGACGCGATTCCAAGAGGGGCTTGTCGAAATACAAATGATATTTCCTTTCTTGTATTATTCGGCTGTATACGATTTCCAAACTATTTTTCATTCTTCCATTAGCCTCTTCTTCCCTCCGCTGTTCAACTTCAACAATGTTTCGCTCAATACGTTCCTCTTTATTTACGTTTACACTCCTTCTTTTTAAGTGTATATACGTTTATACACATTTTCAGCGATATTGTGAGAAAGAAAAGCTTTGTCGCCCACTTCTGGAAAATTGCGTCCGAATAATACACGCTGGACTTGCCGTGAGACGGGTCATTGCGTTTTTCTATATGTCCTCCTGCTTCTTCTTCGTTCTTCTTCTGCTTCTCCTTATACTTGGACTTGTAGTTCTTCTTTTTTTTTTCTCACTTTTTCCTTCCCTTTTACCTTTAAACGAGTCGGAGGAGAAAATCTAAAGGGACAACGTTATTATTCCCATCCCTTATTTCTCAAAACAACCCCCTACAGTGATATTTTTATTCTCGTTAGTGACCTTTTTTTATGTTTTTTTCGTCCCTTTTTCTTGAAATTATTATATTTATATTATTTAAGAGGACGAGCAACTGATTGCTCGAATATTCACGGAGAAGCGACTCGCGAAGATCAAATACAGCTTTTCCAACCCTTCCGGTTACCCGTCCAACGCTTCTGTCGTTGCGAGTGATTTTTCTTGAGAAATTTCGAAAATAAGCGTTTCCAAGTAGAAGTACGGGTTTCGAAAATAAAGTAAAATTGAATTTTCTATCGTTGGGAGGAATTTCGTAAACGAGCGTTTCAAAGCGGAAACACGGATTTCGAAAATAAAATAAAATAGAATTTTTCGCATTCTTTTTGTTCCCGAGTTAGTAATTTGCAAAGTTAAGTCTGTAAGTTTCAAGAAAAATAAGTCGTGGCCCTCCAGTATTTGAAAATTCGTATCTCGCAGTTGAATTATTTGTTAAATACAAAATTTATAGAATTTATGGTGAAAATTGCAAGCTTGAAAATAAGCCAAAGTAGAATTTTCTACGATTTTTTGTAGCAAAATTATAAATTTGGAAAACTCGATCGTAACTTTTGCAGTCTCAGGAATCGCTGATGGAATTTTTTTGGGCACTTAAAAATTCATAATTTTCCTGTAAATTATTTATTAACCGTGAAATTTATAAAATTAGTGTTAAGGATTCTGAACTTGAAAATAATCCAGAGTAGAATTTTCTACGATTTTTTGTAGCAAAATTATAAATTTGGAAAACTCGATCGTAACTTTTGCAGTCTCAGGAATCGCTGATGGAATTTTTTTGGGCACTTAAAAATTCATAATTTTCCTGTAAATGATTTGTTAACCGTAAAATTGGTAAAGTTCGTGGTAAGGATTCTAAACTTGAAAATAAGCCAAAGTAGAATTTTCTACGATTTTTTGTAGCAAAATTATAAATTTCCAAAATTGAAACATTTTTTCAATCTTCCAAAATCCGCAACCTTTCGCGAAAATTTCTCGTTTATCGCGAGATTTATGGGCTTGAAAACGAAGATTCCAAGCTTGGAAATACGCCAACGTAGAATTTTCCACGATTTTCTATCGCGAAGTGAAAATTCTCGAAATTCGAGTCTCAAAATCGTTCCTGGAAACTCAAATCCGCCATTATTCCATTCAAAAAATGTTCAGTCTTTACACAAAATCTCTCGCGCACTTGGAATTTTCGGGCACCAATCTCGAGAGCTTCTCGAACCATACATTTCTGTAACTTTTTGCTACAAATTTACGAATTCCTTAATCGGATCTTCGCAAAAATATCTCTAAAAAAAATTGACAACACCCTCGAGTTCCTCGAGAGCTTCCAGATCGACAAAGAAGTCTGCAAGCTTCGAGCTACCTACCCTTCCTCTCTTACAAAAATTTCAGAGTCCACTCGAAACGAACAAAAAGAAAAACGAAAAAAAAAACAAAAAACGAAGAAGCTGCGACTGAAAACTGAATAAACTTCGCGTTCTATTTCCAAAATCCTAGTGTAATACAAAAAGGAAGTCAAGGGAGAAGAGAATATACAGGATACCATAATTCTCTTGTCATAGAGGCCGGAAAAAAATGTTAGATGCTGCGACCGCGTGTATCTTGGTACGGAAAAAGAAGTAAGCGTTTATTTTCGGTGATAGTGAAGCGGCAAAAAATTGGGAGTGTTCTCCTCATTTTTTTTTCCTGCTTGCTCTTATTCCTCCTTCCTCTTTTTTTTTTATTTCAATCCTACTGCTGCTTTCTTTAAGTGAGGATTCCTCTTTCCTTTTTTGCCTCTCTTTGCATATGAAGATCAGGGTGTTACTCCACGGGGTAAAAAAAAAAAAAGGTAGACTACCGCTGCCTGCGCCAGCTTTCATTAAGGAATCGTTAGCCCGCAGCTACTTACTACCGCTGCTATTACTACCGCCACCTTTTTTCCCGTCTCTTCTTTTTCTTAGCGTGTTCTCTCGAGTAGCTGCGTTTCAAACTTTAACCATTAGTAATCCAATTGCAGCGAATTTTGTGTTTCCACGCGAGGGAAAATGAGGGAAAATGCATTTTCTTTGCCACTCGACCCCTTCGACGTCCCTCGTCGTACACGTCACTCCCGAAAAACGTCGGCGAATTTCCGAGAGCGGCGAGTTCTTCGCCCTCTTTTCCGTTTCGAAATTGCGTCTTCATTTTTTTTCTCCCCCCGACTCCCCGATGGACGAAAAATTGCGGGCAAATCCGACGCGAATCCGTTTCGTCATTTTAACCCATTTTTTCTTGATTATTCCGTAGCATTTTTAACACACGACGCAATCTAAAAACTTTCTAAACGAGTATACGTGTGCAGCGTGTAAGACCTTCCCGAGTACGTTGTCGAGCTTCAAAATATGTAACGCAAACTACAAGTTCTTCTTATTATTTTTCTTGCGAAACTTTTGAATTTTTAAGTTGTACTTAGAGCGACATCATTTTCAAAGACCGTTCAAGAGGCTTCCCGCTGGCAAAGGAGAGCCGAGGCTTTCATGATTTTTCCATGACTGTACCTTTTTTTTTTCTTTTTTTTTTTATATTTTTGCAAACGCATGAATTTTTTGAAGTCGCGCTTGAAATAAAAATCCATGGTTTTGAAATACAAAGGTCTTTTCACTCGCCCGGGAGAACTCGGCAATGTTTTAATTGAAGTCCAGGGAATCGGAAGAACGAAATTTGAGAAATTCTAATTTTCGAAAATTCGTTAAAAATTGGAGTTTCCGTGATTTGGTTTTTACAATTTAGGAACTCTTTGAGTTGAATCAGAGAAAATTCTCTGATCTTGGGCAACGAACATTTTTTTTCTTTATTTGGACATTTTTTTGGGAATTTGCATCAACGTGAAAGAGTCTGGTATTTGAGAATAGGTTAAAATAGAAATTTCTAGAATTCGTTTTTTTCAAACCGGGAATTTTACAAGTTGAGTCCCAAATTTTCTGATCTCAAGCGAAAATCTGCTGAAATAGAGATTTTGTTTATTTTTAATTAAGAATTTTTCAAGTTGAATCCACAATTTTCAAAACTCAAACGACAAAGTCTTTTTTTTTTTAATAGGAAATTCTTTTTTAACATTTTATTTCATAGAAGAAATTTCAATATTAAAAAATTTGACTCAAGACCTTCTCCGGATAAATCCAAAATTGTATGACTTCGAAGAACGAATTTAATTTAATTCTTTTTCTTACTTCAAATTCGCAGGATCAATAGTAGATATTTGAACTTAAATTCGAAAAAAAAACCAAAAAATTTCTATTCCACTTTTTTCTGAAGTTACAAATGTTACAAAAATTCAGAACTCGAATTGATTTCAAAAATCAACACTTTTTTACACCGAAAAAAATAAAAGCACGAATAATTTTATAATTAGAATTATTATAAATTTTCTTCAGTATAATAATAAGACTGTAAAGGACTTTACGAACACGAAAATTACATCCCAAAATGTTTGGAATCAATAGAAATTGAATTAAAGTTCCATTTGAATCAATTGCAGCTGAAATTCTAGTTTCTTTCTGCCTCGAATTTCAAATTTGATTCCAATTACTTATAATTCTATTCAAACCTAATTCTAAGGAAAAATATTTAAAAAATACAAAAAATTCCCAATATTCCAAAATTTTCCCCTGTTTTCCCATTTCCAAAATACTAGCTCGCCTACATTTCTTGCTCGAAAGAAAAATTTTGTGCGACAGATCATTAGAGGCTTATCCTACTTTCACGAAAATTTCAAAAGCAGCAACTCCAATTTACCTCCAGTAAATCAATGGTTAAATTAACACTCGGCTTCGTCTTAACTAACTTACCCGGATAGTTGCTGTACTCGGACAGATGGCGTATACGCATTTTTTAAGGGGGGAGAAGCGTTACCTATATTTGATATTAAAAAAATTCTCCCCTAGTATCACATTCCCTGGTGACTAAGTATGAGGGATACTAAAAAAGAAGCAAAAAAAAACTCCCGAGGAAGCTTCGGTAAACGTTAGTCGCTTCCATTAACTTTCCTTTCAAAAAGGAAAAATGAAATATGGTGGCGTCTTTTTTTTTCAGTGCGACTCTGAAAACAGCCTTTTCGAAAATAACAATATTTCTAACAAACCCGCTGCTTTATCTATCCGCTGATAAAAGAAAGCTCAAAGCTATCGTTTTTGCTGCGTCACCCGCGGGTTATGGAATGAAGAATTCGGCCGAAGCTTGCATCAAACGAAGCTCCGGGTGGCTTTTTTTTTTGCAAATTTCAAAATTACACGGGTATCGATTCGCCCGAATTTCCCTTGTGAATGAATTCTCCGATTCCGCGAAATCGAAAATAATAATCGGACGAGAAATCGCTGAAAAGCTGCGAAAAAACAAAATCCTAATCCCTTGAACTCAAAATATTTCTAGTTGCCAACTGGAAAATTCCGAACCTTCGAATACCGCCAGCGTTCTAATTTTTAAAATACTCCATTTTATAAATGTTCAGTTTTGAAAATATGCAGTTTTGAAAGCATTCAATTTTGAATGAATTCAATTTTGTAAATATTGAAGTTTCAAACCTCACCTAGTCACGGATTCTAATGAAATTTTCATTAAAAATAATTATTTTTCCAAAAATTCAATCCTGTAAATATTCGATCCTGAAATTATTCAATTTTGAATATCCTACCCTGGAAGCATACAATCTTCAAAATATTCAATCCTGAAGATATGCAATCTTGCAAATATTGAATCTTGAAAATATTAAACCTTAAAAAAAGGTGATTCTTGAGAAAATTGAATTTTGAAAATTTATATTTTAGAAATATAGAATCTAGAAAATATACAATTTTGAAAATATTAAATTTGTTGGAAGATACCAAATCATGGAAAAATTAAATTTTGGAAATTTTTCGATCTAAAAAATATAGAAATAATAAAACATTGAACCTTGAAAATATGAAATTTTAAAAATACCGAATCTTGAAACTATTGAATTTCAAAAATACTGAATCTTGAAAATTTTGTGTTTTAAAAAATATTGAATCCGGAAAACATACAATCTAAAAAATATACAATCTTGAAAATATTGAAATTGAGAGATACTAAGTCTTAAAAAAAATTAAATTTTCAAAATATTGAATCTAAAAAATATAGAAATAATAAAACATAGAATCTTGAAAATAATCAATTTTTCAAATATTCGATTTCGAAAATCAAAAACTTCAAACCTCTAAATATTTGCAACTTCTAAAACAAAATCTGCTAGCTGCATTACAGAAATTGACGTAACGCAGTAAATTTTCCCTCATTTTCTCTTTTTTTTTCCTACCTCCTTAGTATCTCCCTGCATCGAACGACAAATTCATAGAATTTTATTTACATCAACGTCACTTACAGCCTCTTTCTCTGATAAGACCGGCAATATCGTCTTGTAACCAAGCTGATAGCTTATAAAAAGAAGCGCACCAGTCATTGAGAATTTCCCTCTTGTATGACAAAAAAAAACCCAAACCAATATGAAAACCTTTTGAAAAATCGAGTTTCGCCATTTTCCAAAGAAGAAGCAGAAGGAAAATGGTAGCTAGGGTTTCCTTCGTTTCCTGAAACCACGGCTTTTCGACCTGGTTCTCCACGGGAATCGTTGGAAAAATGTAAGGTTCCAGAGAAACTGAAACTTCTTAAGAAATAAAAGGCTGAAGGAGGAACGATGCAACAAAAAAAAAGAAAAAAGGTTGAGAGAGATTAAAAATAAAAGGAAGAAATGTGTAACTTTATATTTCAATCTGAGCGTACCGAGAGGGAGGGAGCGACTACGTTTACGACGGGTAATTGTTGCCGGAGTTCGAAGCCAAGGCAAGGCATTCCGTATCCGAGAAGTATTGCCGTTCCGCGGAAACATGCCTCGAGAAAAATAGTCCGTGAACGTTTATATCGCGTCTATCTCTCTTTCGCCTCCTTTTAACTCGGGCGTTGCTTCTCTTTAGGACTTTTACAACTATATACCAAATGTATATACATTCACTCGCACTAACCACCACCGGGCGAAAGATAGTTCGGATAATGAATGGGGACTTGCTTCCACGTCCCCGTATACGCGCATATCTGGGTATTTCTAGGGACATCGGTAACAAGTGGTGGTTCATTTTGAGGAACAGTCTTCGCTCGAAGACGAAGAAATCGCTATTGTCATCCCGCGTCCGCTAAACGTCGACGAAAGAGAAAAATATCCCCGCACCCTACTTGGACTCGTTATTTCCTTTCCTATCCGAGCGGAAGTGCTTTTACCTGCGAGCCATCTATCGCCGGGATCATTATTTAGTCATGAAGCCGAAGGTACCTTTCAGCGAAACCTCCTCTATTCTTTAATTACGAAAATCCCGACGGTTCTTTTTTTTTTCCTTCTTTGCTTCGCCGTTTTTGTTTAACGTCATTAGAAGGTTTAGAAACGGGCTAATTTCACTGTACAACAACAAAAAAAAGAGAAAAAGAAAACCCGGAGGTACTTGAATCCTTTTTTTTTTTCTTCTTTCCATCCTAATTTACCGGAAGTGCGACGTTAATGTAGGTATTATATATCTGGCTGTCGACGACGCGCGATTACGAGGCTCGGGTATTCCGTCTCCGTCGAAGATTAATGTCAGATATGTGTTTAATCCTCATAGAAAGGTTGCTTTTCTTCGTAAAAAAAAAAAAGAAAAAAAAACAGTAGGAGTACATGTGTACTTCTACCTACTGTAGGAGGAACTCGCTCGCTCGCTATACCTATACTTTGTGCGTTGCGTGAGCGAGTGGATGCGTGAGGAACTGGTTTTTCGGGGGTCCTTGATGATGATGCTGATGCTAATGATAATGATAATGATAATGATAATGCTGATGATAATGATGATGACGATTTTGGACCCGGCGACGTAACAGTCTTCCGTTTCAGAGTTTCGGCTCTATCCGGATTTGTAATATACCTACCTGCAGTGGTACCTGCTGCCTCCACTCGTTCTTCTTCTTCGAGATCCTCGTCATCTTCTTCTTCGTCTTCTACTTGTTCCTCCTCCACCAGTGCATTCACTAATACGTGGGTACTTATCCGAAATATCCATACTCGAAATCCATTCTATACCTTGTCTTCCCGCCAGCAGCCTTTCATCTTCCTCTTCTGTTGCTGCTGCTGCTGTTGCTGTTGCTGTTGCTGCTTCGGCTTCGGCTTCGGACCTTCTCAATATGTAACTCTCATCTAGCAGCTGGTATATAGGTTTAGGAAGAAGGAACCGTATACCTTTTTTTCCTTTATATATGGGTACCTTCTTGCCTTTAACACCCTGGGAAACATCCTGATTCTTTATCTCGTCAATTATGTAATCCTCCGGATCCTAATTGCTTCGAATTTGTTACGGAAAGGAACAATGATCTGTAATATAAATTAAGGAGTCTATAGAATTCCTTTCTTCTTTTTTTTTTGGTTGTTGTTGTTGTTGCTGTTGCTGCTGTTGTTGTTGGATGTGTATGTATATGTTTTGAAAACCTCCAATTTATTTTAAAGACAATGTGTGTGTGTATGGGTGTGACTTAAAAAATAGAAAATAATTATTTCAATATTATATTACTGATAAGAATTTTTTTTTAAACTAAACTAATTTTGGCAGATACTAACTGGAACTTTTAGAAGGAACTAATTATGGAAAGTTATAAGTTAGTTTACATTGAAATTTGGTATCACTGGTTTTTGAATTCTGTGGATTTCAAATTCCCAACAGGAAATTTCTAGTTATTACTTTTGTTGTATATGACTTTTTTTTGTAAAATATTCCACTTTATCCGATTTGAAAGTTGGAAGTCTCTACTTTCCAGCTAAGGAATTGAAAATTTCTAAGTAATTATTATAATTACGGAATTATTATTTTCACCTTGACAAATACCAAAAAAGTATATTAAATTATATCGAAATTTGAAACTTTCGTATCTGATCCTGTAAATTTCAATTTCCTGGAAAAATCCTTCCAGCATCTGGAAACTACGACTTTTGATATATGGTATTTTGACAATGTCCCACTTTTTCCGATTTGAAAGTTGGAAATCTCTACTTTCCAGCCGAGGATTCAAAATTTCTAACTTATTATAATTATTATAATAGAATTTTATATTATTATAATAGAATTTTTATAATTATTATAATTATAATTATGGAGTTACAATTTGCTCTCTGATAAATACCAAAAAATTATATAAAATCCTGTAAATTTCAATTTCTTAAAAAAATCCTTCCGGAACCTGTAAATTTCTGAATCAAGAGAGGCTTTGTAAAACTTTTCCGAAGATATTCTCATTTTCGAAATCAACTTCCAGTATCCACAAAATCCCCAAAATTGTGGATTCTTTAGTTCCAATTCCAGGAATTGAAATTCCCCAATACTAATTGTCCCAGATTCGTAATCTTTTTTTTCCTGGCGAGCGCTATGAAAATATATCGAGTTTCAGGCTCCTTCTGATTCCGATTTTTCTCGTGGAAGGTATGATACACGGATCGAAGATATATTCCGTAAATTCCCATCTCGTTAATTCCAAAGTAGTCGGAAGGGAAAAATTGATTGAAGATTAAAAAAAAAAAAGGAAAGAGCTTCCAACTAAAATCCACATCATTACATTCATTGGCAATGCTTTTGAGGGAGAAATATATACACGTGTATGTATACGTAACCACTACTCTCCAACCTGATGCACATTGCAACATTTTCTTGGCACACAAGTCACTTCTATCAACAGGTACCTTTTATATTCAATGGATACATGACAATTTCTTCTACAAGAAATAATTCAAAGGAATATTTTAACTTTAATAGCATCCTTAAATCGTTACTGCCATCGTCTCTACTTTATACAAATTTACTATAATTTTCTCTTTTTCAACAACTTTTAGATCCATTCTTCTCCCGTCTCCTTTTGTGTACCATATTCTTTCTCCATGACGATACTCGTGCCTGTATAATGTAACTGCTTATCTTTCATTTATACCAACGTTAGGGGATTTCATCGGGAAGAATTACAGCAGTTTCACTCAAAACGAGTGAAAACTTTCCAAATTAAACTGTTATGCCGCTCGTTATAGAAATTTCCGATTTATCAGAACCCTCGGATCCGTTTTATTGAATAAAATATTTAACGGTAATGAATTCCTTGGGAATCGAATACTGCATGGTGTGATTATTAAAATTACGATGTTCCAACTAATTATTAACCGTACGAGTTATAATTTTTAGATGGTAATTTTGGAATACGACCTAATTAGATTCAACGTTCAGATTTCGACGTTTGTGTCTATCAAAATTATTCGCTTAATTACGTTTGCAAACAATTAAACGTGAAAAATTAGTGAAATGTGAAAATGTTCATTGACAGAATTTTATTTTAGATATTATAGAGATATTGGTAATTTTTTAGTTACTTAAAATCAATTTGAATGGTTTTAAATGTAGCGTTCGTGGAAATTTCTAACTTTCAAGGAATCTTCCGATTTTGATCTACCCGGAAACCCAAGACTTTTGGAAAATCGTTATTTGAGAATTTGACGCTACAGGATCTGGTTGTAAAAAAAATGTAAAATAGTAAAACGCATCGATCTCTATGGTTGTTTCAATAGTAACTTTGGCTTATGATGCAAATTATTCTCAGATTCAACTTCCGGAAGTCTTACATCGACAATTTTTTCGATTTTCGTATAATTACATTTGGACACAAATTGACGTTAAAACTTACAATTAGTAAAGATTAGTCAAAAATCAATAAAATTCAAAAATGAATATTAGTTTCAACTTCCGCAACTCGAACCTCGAATATTCTTCAATTTTCGCATAATTACATTTGGACACAAATTGACGTTAAAAATTAGTAGAGATTAGTCGAAAATCAATAAAATTCAAAAATTGAATTGTTAGTTTCAACTTCCGCAACTCGAATCTCGAATATTCTTCAATTCTCGCATAATTACATTTGGACACAAATTGACGTTAAAAATTAGTAAAGATTAGTCGAAAATCAATAAAATTCAAAAATTGAATATTAGTTTCAACTTCCGCAACTCGAACCTCGAATATTCTTCAACTTTCGCATAATTACATTTGGACACAAATTGACGTTAACAATTAGTAAAGATTAGTCGAAAATCAATAAAATTCAAAAATTGAATATTAGTTTCAACTTCCGCAACTCGAACCTCGAATATTCTTCAACTTTCGCATAATTACATTTGGACACAAATTGACGTTAACAATTAGTAAAGATTAGTCGAAAATCAATAAAATTAAAAAATTGAATATTAGTTTCAACTTCCGCAACTCGAACCTCGAATATTCTTCAATTTTCGCATAATTACATTTGAAATCCAAAAATCGAATATTATTGACGTAATATAATTTCAATATCTGAAATATTCATAATTTATTGTCGATCGAAAATCAATTTGAAAATTTTGAAAAGAAACCCTAGAATTCGAGGAAATTTGATATTTTCGGGGATTCCACCAATTTTCAGTGGAACGTTAAACCATGACTCTTAAAAAAACAAGTATCGTGGTAATCGAACACTCGATAATCCGGTAGCCCTCCAAAAAACCGTAAAATAGTAAAAAGCACGAATTTCGAAAATTATTTGAAGAGCAACTTTGGGCTACCACCCAAGCTATTTTTTCCACGGTCAAAATCGGGAAGCCGTAGCGGTAAAACCTGCAAGTTTTAGCATAACTACATTTCTACATAAATACTAATAAATGTGAAAAATGGCTGAAATTGAAAAACGTCTGGCGAGGGAATACAATTTGGATAATATGGATACCGGCAATTTATCATTCATTTAAAATACGCGTTATTAAAAAGGAAACGTCGCTTGTGAGATGAATTTTTCAAGCTTTCGGGGATTCCGCCGATTTTGAGCTCATCAATAATTCGGGACTTTTGGAAATGAACGTTGTACTTAAAAAAGGCTGACGAAAACAAAATGATAATTTCCTACCGGAATGGTCATTAAGGTCGACTCCTTATAACAGTGCTGTATAAGATGTTAAAAAATTATTGAATTAAATTTACGAGTCCTGCCTTTAGGCTACGAAAACAAAACTGTATAATGTTATATACATCTAGTCAATCTTTTTTTGATCCGAAGAAGTGGAGGAACGAGAAGTAGTCGAGGTTACACGTACGTGTATATACATACTAATATTATTGGTATTGGTAGTAAAACACGTAGGTTGATTTTCAAGTATGTATCTTGAGAACAAATGGACTTTTAGGTCCCGTACGAGACAGAAGAAGATGGAAGACACTTCCAAAACCCATTCACTAGCAATTATTACATTGGAATAATATAAGCGAGAGAAGAAAAAGGATTTGCATCCGGCGTATGTGGACTTTTAAGAGTCTCCGTCATTATTATTATCCATTTTTACGTGTACGTCTCTCTCATCTCTTTTTAAAGGGAGATGAAAAAATTGAAGAGAGAGAGAAAAAAAAACATCCGAGACTTGAATTCCTCTCTCTCTCTCTCTCTCCCTATTTCTGTTTCTCCTTCATTTGTATTTCAGGTTCCGAGTATTCTCGGGTTGTGAAACTTTCAAATTCACGATCACGTCATCTTTTGTGCAGCTTCGATTGTTCGCCTCTACACAGGTGTTTTTTGATCAAAAGCAATTTCTTTACGCCAACGATTCGCGATATAACCGCATCGAGAATCGTTGTTGGCGCGTTTATCGTGACCATCGAGTAATCGTAACTATCGATAAATTTCTTTCGTATCTGCTACCGGATTTTTGGGTTGCTAAAACCGTAAAAGGATGAAATATATGCTCTCCGTTGTATCCGACGATTTAGTTACCGCGAACTAGAATTTTCGGGCTTCCGATTTAAATCGCCATTATTTTAGGTTTATGTAAGTTAGGTTTGGAAAAAAAACTCATGCTTTTTTCTTTTGCCGAATAAAGTGAAGGAAAATAGGAGCTATTTTTTGAGAGAACGTTTGGCTGATATTATTTTCGAGTGATTTTTTTTTTCAACGTTAAAATTTAACTAAAACAAATGAATGATGAAAACGTAAATTAATAGAAATAAATACAAAATGAAATATTTAATATAAAAAGAAATATAAAATAAATAAATATAGAAAATAAATGAAATAAATGAAATATAATTTACGACAATAAATAAAAATTCTTTTCAAATAAATTATTCTTTTTTTTAGAAAAGACAAAATTAGAAAATTGTAAATAACAATGGTGACAGTAAAATAGTAAACTTTTCAGATTTAACCATTTTTGTGACTGAATAGAAACTATTGCAATTTTCCAATGTATAAATTATTGTAATAAAGTAAACTTTCTACGGCGTTTCCGTGAAGCAGAATTTCCTAAAACTTTTCAAAATAGGTTTTCCAAGTTGGAGTGTAATAAAAATTGCTTTCTAAATTACAAAAATCGTTATAAATTTATAACCCTAGCAAAATCCAGCAAAAATTACTTTCTAAATTATAGAAATCGCTACAACACACTGATACTCGCTTTCTACAATAAAAAATTCACTGGAAAAAAAAAATCAAAATTCCAATTTTTCTATTTCCGAGAAAATTCATGAAATTTCTATTTAGTTTGTTGGTGCATAATTAACGACGATTATTTTGCCGTGTCTCATACAAAGTAATCGTCGTTAATTATGCACCAAACTGATACATTTAACTTTTTCGAATATAAATTGCAATCCACATTTTCCATAAAATTTGCAATTTCAAAATCGAAAAAATAGTAGAAAAATAAATAGTCACGGCGAAATTTACCACCGGAGAGGGTAGATAAAATTTCAGGAGATTTTCAGTCATCCTTCCTGCAATTGTAACCGAATTTTCTCCCGTTTCTATCCCCGGTGGAATTTCCTGCGTCTTCGGCAGGATATTCCAGGTACGAAGCAATAGTGAAGGATTGTAAAAATGGCGAAGATAAGAATAAGAAACCCGTGGGCCGCGGCATAGTTAGTTGGTTCGCATATACGTGAGCTCGAACTTGACACCAACAAGGACGCGTTTCGAAAGGAGGAAATAAAAAAATGTCGTATAGAAAGACGCCGTTAAAGGACGTGTTAACTCAACTGTTGAAATCATTGCCACAGGCAATTAAAGGGGACGATGATGTTAAACCTCTTCTTCTTCTCTCTCTCTCTCTCTCTCTCTCTCTCTCTCCAATCTTCTACCAACAAAACATTCTTTGATGGACTTTTTGAAATTCATCTCCACTCAAAACCTCTTTTTTTTACGATTATTATCGCAAAAAGAAGAAGTTTTGCGCCGAAAAAGTTCCTTCCACGGGAAGAAACTGAGTCTAGAAATTCCAATGACGTGCGAAATAGGAGAGGAGAATATGAATTTGGTATTTTGCCGAAACCCGCTCCGCCGTGGAGGCAAAATTTGCCATCCTGTGCAATAAAATCCGCACGTAGGAAAATAGTTAATGACATTCGATACGAATATAATAAAACAGCGGTCGTGCAAGATAATGGTGGATGATAATTATATAGATTAATAATAAAACATACGCGAGAATTTCGAAAAATCGAAAATTTCCTCCCAAAAATGATACATTAGATGATAAACACAAACATTTACTATAAAATTAGCATTATTTGTCACACTAAAAGAATTTTTAGTAATTCTAACTGTTTTTGTAGTTGAATATGGAAATTAGAATTACTAGAAATTTACTAGAATTACTAGAATTCCAACTACATTTAATGTTTTCCCAATTGTTCCATAATTGGAACAATTAGAAATTAAATAATTTGGGCCCTCATTTTTTTTTTTTTCTATGTGAATGAATATGTAATATTTTTTTAATGGTCAATTTGATTATTTTACACCACGAGCGCTTGTTTAATATTTTTGTAGTCATTTTCATTTTTTTAAACAATTTTTTATTCTCAGTACACCGAGTTGATAAAAAAAGGCTAATAATTTTAACAATTATATGAATCAGAAATTGAATAATTTGGGCCCTCACTTTTTTTTCGATGCGGATAAAATCTACTATTTTTTTAATGGGGCAATTTGATTATTTTACGTCACGAGCGCTTGGTTAATATTTTTCTAGCAATTTTCATTATTTTAACTATTTTCTTTTCCAAATGCACGAATTGATAAAAATATCTAGTAATTTTAATTACATTTATTGCTGTTTCAAATACTCCCAAGATTGAAATCACTAACAAAATTAAGTAATTGATGCCCCTATTTTCTTCAATGTAACGTTTTATGAATATCCACAATTTTTCTAAATGGCAAATTTAATTATTTTACGCCAAAACTGCATATTTACTATTTTTGTAGTAATTTTCATTTTTTTAAACAATTTTGTATTCTCAGTGCACCGAGTCGATAAAAAATATCTAATAATTTTAACTATCCCTGTAGTTAACTATGTAACGTCAACCATACATTTCTGGTAAATCCAACAAAATTTATTATTATCCCAAATTAGCGTCACGATTGGAACAACTAGAGATGAAATATTTCGCTCCTAAATTTTTTTTTTCATACGTCTGGAAATCAGTTTTCTTCAACTTCCTCGCCATGGGAGGGCAGACGGTCAAAATATGGTGCAGGAATAACACCGATTTCGAATAAGCTCCCGTATTTTCGAGTCCAAAGCGAAATGAAAAAAAAAAAGTGGACGAGAATTGTTCGGAGAAAAAGGAAGTTAGGGAGAAAAAAAAACGTCAAAGATTTACGTCAAAGTGGATTACGAGGATACAGGGTTGCTACGGGGTAAGAAGTAGGAGGTTATTTCAAAAGGGGGCGAAATTTCTAAAAAGGTTTCATCTTCTTCTTCTTCTTCTCCTCCTGAAGTTAGATCTCGTGAGAGACATGGAAAAACACGTGGACCCAAAGAATCACAGATTAGTCGGATCTCATGTGAATCATATATGGCAACCATTGAATTCTCCCCGTGTTTGGTAGAATCTACCAAATGGGAGTCTCGGGTCTGACTCGAAGCTGCTTCACGACGGATGTGAGATCCCACTCGAGGTAGTACATTCTACCCGACGGTAAAACACGTACTCGTTTGTTCGGTAGGAACTGAGAGTTTCGAGTCCCGTTCGATCCTCGCGTTATGAAATTATGTTATTAACTTTGAGGAAAAGACTCACCTTCGGTGATTATCCCCTTCATGGATTTTTCAGGTTTTGCCGAATTCTCACCGGATCCCTGGAAAAAAAAAGAATGAAAAGTAGGACTTGAAACATACTAACTCGCGACCAAGAACTTCGTCCAATCTTCCTCCATTAAAATTATTAGCTAATTTATTATTAATTATTTAAATTATTAACTATTATTAAATAACTCATATTCTGCCGCTTGAAATTTCTGTGAAATTTAAAAATGGCCCAATTTAGCGCAAAGTTTATTGCTTTGGGCTAATTTTGTGTCACTTTTAAATTTTATAGAAATTTTAAAGGGCAGATTATTAATTAATAATAGTTAATAATTTAATAAATTCATAAAAAATTAGTTAATAATTTATTCCCGTTTCAGTCTGTCATAAATTTTTACTATTATTGCAATATATTACTGAGCCAGTAATCCATAAAATATCTTCGAAGCACTTGTTAATTCCCCATGAATTATAACAACGTCAATTGTTTTTATATCGACTGATTATTATCAACTATTGAAATTTCAATTATAAAAAACTGTAATTTAGTAAAATTATTTTCCAATTACATTGAATTTCTATGTTTTTGTTGTAGTTAATATTACTAGATTTTTTGTCAGTGCAATATATTAATCAACAATACCTAGTCCTAGTGTAAATTCTATTGGCGCATAATTAACGTCGATTACTTTGCACGATACACGGCAAATAAATCGTCCTTAATTCTGCATCAACCTGATACCTCTCCTATTTACTTTAAAATCCGCAGAATTCAATTTTTTTCTAAACACGAATTTTTAACAATACGATTGATTTTGGTAATTACAATAATATCAGCTGCTTTAATATTTACTAACTCTAATAATTCCAGTTTATAATTTCATTAATTATAAACTTATTTTAGAAATACACAAAATTATAATTATGTACTACGATAGAATATTTAAGAATATCTAATTAAAATTATAAAATTAATTGTTATTGTCAGTTCCCACTATCAAACCGAATTCCAAATTTCACGAGAAATGCTCAATTACCGTATTTCCAAAATTGAAACCTAAACCTTGGCGAAACATAAATAAATACCTATTTTCTCCGAAGAAATTCCTACTCGGGCAGAAAAAAATTGTAGCGATTTCCGGATCCTTTTTTCTTAAAAAATAACATTATTGTTTCGACCGGAGAAACTCGTTAAAAAAAAAACCAAGAAATGGGAGCCTCCCATTTCATTCGTCTAGTGTAAAGCTGGGGGAAAAAGAGGGGACTGAAATTCAGGTCTTTAGGAATCGCGTGTTGAAAATGAAATAATTCTTCGTCCAGTAGTTACAAAATCTATATCTATCCCTTGGAGAAGAATTATCCTCCTTCGAGAAAAAGGTGTCTTATTATAGAATCCAAAAAGAATCCAGGAATTTCGTGACTCGGGCTAATTATTTATTACCTTGCTGGAAAACAATGCTCTTCCTGGATTTCAAAAGAAATCGAAGCCACGAGTTCGAAATACCGTCCACGGTCTCCGGCTGTAAGATCTTTTCTCTGCGATCACTTGCAGACAAATTCGCTCCTACTTTTTTCCAGTACCTTGAGAAAATTTGCATCCTCTTTTCTTCTCCGGACCGTCCGAGCAAACGTGATAAAATAATCGCTTGGAATTATCTATACTTATTGTTAATGCAACAGTGGAAACCTAAATTTAAACTTGAACTCATACTTGATAACAATTACTCGTGTTGATTTATGACCAATTGGGTAATTCAAAATTAACTTTGTATTTAATAATAAAAATGTTAGACATGCGCCTATATTTAATGCAGATTGTTTCGATTGATTATAATTACCCGCTTTTATTTAAAAACTAATTAGGGTTCCTTTAAAAAAACCTTAATTGAAGTGAAAAAAATGATACATTATTTTTATTTCCGGCCTGGAACTTAATTATTTATTGTTCGTAATTGACCCGTAACTGGACTACTTTACCGGAATAACATAGTTGGCACCTTGGGGCCCGAACTTTACCGATAAAAATGAGAGTTGCATGAAAACTATTGACTTTCCAAACTTAAAAAAATTATACAATAGTTGTTAATTGTTATTTTGACGGATAGGCTAAGTTGTTTTATAAAAATACAATATTTCGTGCAAAGAAAAAATTACAGAAGCTACAAAAAGGGAAAAATGGTTACCGTCACTGAACAAAATTAGACCCTTTAATAACAAATAGCGACAAAAGTGCCATTCCCTTACCATAAAAATCCTCAAATTGCACCTACATTGGGACACCTCGGACCCCGGTCTACTAACTAAGGGTTAAAATTATTAATTTCAAACCTAAATTGATACCAAACAATAATAACCTACGCACGCCCAAATTTCATGGGAAAATTCCTAACGGCAATTCCCAGGAAGCAAAATTTCCGCTTCGGTCCAAAAAGTAGCATCCAAAAAAATGTCTGCCAGACACGAAAAATCGTGAAATCTCAAACGACTCCTTGGGTGGAACGAGGAAGTACCGAAACGACTTGGCTTTCACGAGAGTCCTGGTATCTCGTTTGGAGCCACGACTACGCGTATACTTCGGCTTTACACCTCCCTCTCGCTGCGAGACATTTTCGCCGTGGCCTATGGGTACATTTATAAATAAATAAAACGTAAAGATGAAGAGGAGAGTGAAACGCGAGATGCGGAGAAAAAAAGGAGCGAGACGGAGACGAGGCGATGGAGATTGTTGGAGGACTATGGCGAAGTCAGTCTCTTAGGCTAACACACGGTAGAGGCTGACCTTGTCTATCATGCAAGTTGCCTAAGGCAATACCTGACTGACTGGCTATACTATATATATATGTATGCTTCACCGACTAACTTTGCTACCGCATAGAGATTGGACAAATACCCCACCTCCATTTTTATTTCTTCTCGTTTATCATCGTCATCATCATCAGCATCAACATCAGCTTCAGCATCAGCATCAGCATCAGCTTCAGCATCTTCGTCTCTCTCTCTCTCTCTCCGTCTCCATCTTCGTCTCCACCATTGTCGTTGTAACGATAATCATAATCTGCACCATCAACATCCACATTTTCTCTCTCTCTCTCTCTCTCAACATTCATCTTTTTTTCTTCTATTTCTATTTACTTGTACTATTCATTAAAATAATACGTGTACACACAGACGACCTAAGATATAGAGGAGATAAGCGTCTCTGGGCATATAGCGAACGCATGTGTCTCGTGTGTTATCGGAATGAAAATTTTGAAACCCAATATTTTTATCAGCATCTTCCAGCTTTTTAATTACAATTACATACGCGCGCGTGTATACGTACGTGGGCTCGTGCATGGGCAGATACACCCGTGCGTGAGTTTGCGTGTACTCCGTGGACATTCGCGTAAAAGTGTTTAAAGTACACTGGGAAAAATTCCGATGCCGTTCGCCAACTATCGTGACACCAATAAAGTTTCCGCGATATCTTCCGGTTGTTCAACGTAGGAATATTATGGATGCCCATCATGACACGGTATCACGCACCAAATTTTTTAGTTACCACAGCCATCACCCGATGTGAGCTTGGGTGGTATCGACGATATCTCCACCTTGGGATCATAGGAAATCGCTATTTTCTGTACCGCGGTTTACCAATAATGGTTTGATTTTTGAAATGCCTGAACCAACCCTTGAGGAGAAATATATATATGTGTATAAGTGTTTTACAAAATGTGTATATGAATGTGGGAATTATAATACATAATTAATAATATATAGTTATAATTTATAATTATAATGGATATTATATAAATAAATGTGTGTATTAATTTTTTTGTCATTTATTAATAATGGCACTATTTTCCAAATGTCTAATTTCAGCCCTAACCCTTAAAAAAAACATATATGCATAATCGTAACGTGTGTACCATAAATGTGAAAATTATGATACATTTGTCAATATATAATTATAATGTATGATTATAATATATATTATGTAAATAAATAGTATATGTATTTATTTACCATTATTAATAATGGTACTGTTTGCAAAACGCCATTATTAAATATGTGTAACAATCGAAAAAATGGTAAAATATTACAATTCAATATTATAATTGCGATGTAATTATAAAAGCATTGACAAAATTATTAAAGATGTGTATAAAATATGAGATTGATGATACGGAATTAATAATATAATTAATAATATAATTATATTTAATTATATTATTAATAATATAATTATGATATATATTATATAAATACATATATATGTAAAATATAAGAATTGGCTAATAAAAATTACATGTTTTATGCATGAAGGAATTATATAATATACGTGCATAAATTTATTATAAAAAAAATGTAAAAAAATATATCCAGATTTATAAAAATTAGCCGATTTAATATATTTGACATTATATCTTTGGACACGAGGAACACATATCTGTTTCCATATATTTCAATATATGCGTAAACCATACACTCAAGATGCCTCAACCTATCCTAAAATAAATACAAATATATTTTTATGTTCGTATCTATTTCGGAGTCTGCAAGATTAATGTTATTTCATTAAGTTTCAGTAATGCATGTTATTAACATAACAAAAAGAATATTTCTCGCATGTATATTCACAACTACACATATATGTAAAAAAACACGCTGAATGTTTCACGTGTATCATTGATATTAATAGTAACATATACATACTGTATTAATTCCAGTCAAATTTACATATATTCGACGTCAGATTTAATCTTAACGATGAAAAAAATCTACAATGTTTGACTAAAACCATGATTGAACTTGAAACAATCGAATTCCCTAACCCGAAGTTCAAAAACAACTACCACTATCTTGGAAACAGCTCCTTTATATAATAATAATTATTATTCTATTAATATAAATATATAATAATTATTACATTATTATGTAATTAATTATTAATATCCAATAATCAATTAATAATTATTATAACCTTACAAATATATAAGAATTATTATCTCCCACCCGACAACTTTGTACCCAGTTTCTCAAAAAAAATCCGAGAAAAGAGAGTCAGCATCCAAAACTTAAAGACACCCTATTTTCTGTCCTTTTTCCAGATATTCGGGAGCAAAGCGGACCTGCAACTGCACACGCAGATCCACATGAGGGAGGCGAAACCCTACAAATGCACTCAATGTTCCAAGGCGTTCGCCAATTCTTCGTACCTGTCCCAGCACACACGGATACACCTTGGCATCAAACCCTACCGCTGTGAGATCTGTCAGAGGAAGTTCACGCAATTGAGTCATCTGCAGCAGCACATCCGCACGCACACGGGCGACAAGCCGTACAAGTGCCGGCATCCTGGCTGCACGAAAGCGTTTAGCCAACTGAGCAACCTCCAGAGCCATTCGCGTTGCCATCAAACCGACAAGCCCTACAAGTGCAACTCCTGTTACAAGTGTTTCTCCGACGAGCCGAGTTTATTGGAACATATACCGAAACACAAGGAATCGAAGCATCTCAAGACGCACATTTGCCAGTACTGCGGCAAGAGTTACACGCAGGAGACGTATCTGGCGAAGCACATGCAGAAGCACGCGGAGAGGACCGACAAGAGACCGCCGATTATCGGCAGCGGTCTGAGGCCGTCGATACACGCCATGACCGCAGCCGCCGCGGCGCATCACCAGGACCATTACTGGCCCAAAGTGAGTCCGGATTCGGTCATCAGCGAGTTGCACGAGCGCCTGCCGCATCATCACGCGGCGGCCGCGGATTACCACCAGAACCAGAACCCGGATATGCTGCTGCAACACGGGGGTGGCCATCGCGAGTCCATCGAGAACGATTCGAGGCAACAGACGCCCCAGCCGCCCGGCAACCATCCCAACAGCAGTTCAGCCTTCACGCCGATCTCGTCGATCTCCATAAACTCGATATCCTCGATGCAGCACCCGTTAAACCCATTGAACCATTTGCATTACCCGACGAGTCACCACCCGGCATCGAGGCCCTATCTCTACGAGGCGTTCAACTCCCAGAAAGCGTCGCCCACCTCGTCGTCGGGCGTAACATCGGGCACCAACAGCAACCAGAACGCCACGTCTTTCCCCAATCAACTGATTAGTCTACATCAAATTAGAAATTACGCTCATCAACCGAATCTCGGAAATTTGGGCAACCTCGGCAACCTGGGCAACCTTAGTAATCTGAGTAACCTTAGCGCGTCTATGGAAAGTCACGCCATCCTTGGTGGTCTCAAAGAGAAGTAGTAAAGGACATTTTTCATTTAAATAAAAAACACAAAAAAAAAAACAAAGCAAAAGATACTTATGATAGATATATAAATGTTCTTTATATATATGTATATGTATTTTTTGTCTCCTTTCGACATTTCAAAACGGCTCATGTTTGTTATACTGAATGGTGATGAAACTTAGCCGGTGTCTCTTTCTTTGGTGATTTTCCCTAGTTACTTTTTTTCTTTCGATCCTCGCGAAGGTGGAGAATTCTCTCCCTGGCGATTTTGAATATTTTTCCAAACGAATATTGGAAAATCAGAAAGAAAAGGCGAATTTCGGGAACCGCGCGGAAAATTACAAAATCAAACGGGATTTGGTTGCAACGATTTTCCGGGTTTCGAAATAAAATGAAAAAAAAAAAAAACAACTTTCGAAATTCAAATTCTTTATTTTTAAAATGAAGAATCTTAGCTCTCGTTAACTAAATTCTGCGGGTAGGTCGTAAATATTTGAAATAAAACATCCCCAGAATCTAATTAACGCAAAAAAAAAATTAATTCCTAAATTCTCTTTTTCAAAATCACGTTAGAACTTCGACATCTTTTTTTCTGCTTTTTTCAATAATTTGAAAACAATAAATTAAGCCCCATTCCGAGAGAGAGAAATTTTCCAAAATTCAGGAAGAATTGAAAATCCACCCGAAATGGAATTTTCTCCTGGCACATATTGGTGGCCCAGGTGACAAGGTTCGGGCCAATATGGGCTCGCGATAAAACTTTCCTACCGCGATGTGACGAACAAATGCAAAGAAACGCCGCTAATTTCATCAACATTTAACTTGAATATTACTTTTTACAACGAGTTTAAAATTCGACATTATTATTATTATTATTATTATTATTATTATTATTATTTCTTTTTTGTAATTAGACAAGTGTTGTGTATTGATCTCCTCCTCTCCCTTGTCTACTAGTTAGATATCTCCATGATCTCATAAATAATTTCTTTTTGTTTTTCTCGAAGACACTTTGCCTTTACGCATTTGTAAAAAGACGTCGAAGGAATTTCAATCGACGCGTTCGAGAACGAGTGTTTCATTCCGTTAAATAGAATATTTACGAAAACGTGGAAATTGTCAAATTCCCATCGTCGCCGAATGAATCTCTCGCGCAAAAGCGGAGAAGTCCTCCCCGACCGCGAGGGACAAAGCTTTTCTTCGGCTTTTTCGCGAAATTGAGATTTCTACGTTCTTTTTTTTCCCCCCCGTAAAGAAAATAAATAAGAAATATAAAAATAAATCAAGAGACAAAGAGTAAAGAGGGCACAAAGAAATATATTTAAAGATATTAAGAAATACTTATTATTATATTCTATGTAAAAAAAAAAAATGGTAAATAAAAAAGTATGGACATGAAATCCAAGCGAAACGAGGAATAATGAATTAAATAAAGTATAAATAATAGGGGAGAGAGAGTGAGAAAGAAAAAAAAGATGAATAAGAGAGAAAGAGAGAGAATTTAATATTTCAATAGACGAAGTAGGAGTTGTTCATTACAGTGCCACAAATTATCTAAAGAGCGAGGGAAAAAATTCGCGAAGACGCGAAACACGAAGATGCGGGTGTTTAACGCAAAAATGTAATAAGGAAACCCAAATTTTTAACGTAATAAGAAAGGAATCGAAGGTAAAGGAAATGATAAATTAGAGTGGTATGTAAAAGCCTCCTTGTATATAGTTATTATATAAATATAAATATTATATATTATTATTATTAATTATTATTATTATTATTATTAATTATTATTATTAATTAACGAATTGATTAATTAATATTTGGTAGGTGTGTAAGGTAACAAAAAAACAATTCATAGACTTATTGAAAAATTAAATATGGAAGATAAAAAAAATTATTTCTAAGTACCTTGTCGTAATAAAACGGAGAGAAAGCGAGAGAGAAAGAGAGAGAGAGAGGAAATGTGCATGTGGTTAAAAACAAAAAAGAGGGTTTCGGGGCAGAAAGAAAACTATTCATTTCTATAAAGAAAAAAGAGAAAGAAAATTGTTGTGTTATTTTTTTCCTATTTTTTTTTTCTAATTTTCTGCTTTTGGTTAATTCGAGGATTGGCTCTTTGGCGCATTTTTTGTTTTCGATAGCACGGCGGAAATGTATAAATTTAAGAAAGGGCGGTAATAGAGCGATTTGTTAATTATATCATTAATTAAATTATACAAAAATGAAGATTTCGATGAAATGAAAAATTAAAGGAAAGAGGGAAGCAAGGGAGAGACACGAGAGAGAGAGAGAGAAAGATGATTGTTTATTAAATAATTGATTGATACGACGACGATACTGTAGATAATTTTCTTGTTATGGCTTTCGAATGCTTTTGGATTTACGTACTAAAAGTGTTTCCATGGAATTTTGATATTATTTGTTTTTCTTTTCTTTTATTTGCAAAGTTTAAGACTCAAGTTGAAATTTGACTTTCAAATTGTTTAACCGAAGGAATTTGAGGGAAAAAAATGGGAAATTTCGGTTTCCACCGGTTTATGCAACAAAATATGTATGTATGAAAATGGAAATATCTCCCCTTCTCGAACTGTACAAAAAAAAACATTTTTTATATGAAAAATGTAGGTAGAAAAGATGATTGCGGAAAATGTTACTATTTATAGTGGCGTAATATCGTTATCGGTTCCAAAATATTGAACCTGAAAATAGCGACGTGACGGGATTTGAAATAGAAATTTTCACAATGTCTCTTTTCTACACGTGTAATACGATGAAACTGAATATTGAAATTTTAGCGATCTTTTTTTTTCTCCTATTTTTCTTTCCATTCACCTCTCATTTTTACCCTGAATGTTCGAAAACTAGGTAAAACGTTGACATTACCACCGTTAATATTTATTCCGTGTCCCCTTACGTTCACCCCCTTTTTTTTTATTTATCAACTCCGTAAACATTTTATGCAATTTTGCAGTATTTCATAAGCAGACGCCCATGAATTTGTAGAAATTATGCTTTTACTTAATTAACCGATAACTGGCTGAAAACATTCCTCGCATCATTTACTGATTAAAAAAGAAAAAAAAAAGAATTCCAATTTTGGAATCAATTAAAATCAAATTCCTCGCGATTTTTTGCTTTCCTTCTTTCGAAATTCGTAATTTTCAGTGAAAATATTTTTTGACCTTTTCAAATTTGGAGAAATAAAATCCTCGAGGGCCATTGAAGCCATTGTGAATTTTTTCAAACTTTTTTCCTCAAAAACAGATTTTTGAGTCTCTCTTTTTTTTAATTCCTATTTTTCACAGACAATTGCTGGTATTTTGGAATGTTCTGATTTCAAAGTTCAAACTTCAAATAATTAAAAGCGGAGATTTTGAATCCACATATTTTCATTAAAAATTGTGAATTTCGACATGTGAATTGAAATTCTTTTTTTTTTTTTCAAAAAATTTTTTTAAAAGCGATTTTCCGCTTGGGAATGGCCAAAGATCAACGATACTTCAATTTTCAAATTCACGAAATTTCTATTGGAAAAAAATTCGGGTATGGATGAAAAATGCGGTAAATTCCATGGAATCAGTAACGTAAAAGAAAGTTCGACAGTCTTATACCTGTGCTCAAGTTGTTTAAATATTAGGTTTTGTTATTAAGAAAAAAAAAAGTAAATAAAAAATTATCATAATACAACAACTCTACAATGATTCTTACCGACGACATATATTTCTAAAAGATTTTTGTCAACAGCACATTTTATCGACACATTCTTTTTTGGGGTTTACATTAACGTGGCAAAAGAACGGCAAGAGATTGGAGAACCGAGAGAACGACGTGTACTTTCAAAAAAAAAAAAAACAAAAATATGGAAATATTATTCTCGCAAAGGATAGGGAAAGAAATTGTAGAAAAAAAATACAAGGCAATGGAATGGATAAAATTCAAATTCTGAAGTTTCATTATTACTGTAAAATTCTCGAAATTCGGGAAAAATGTCTCAGCGTGATTGTATGTATGGAGAGAGTTACAACCGATACAAACAGAAATAATACCGATAATGTGTTGGATTGAATGTACGTGAAAAAAAAAAATTTTTTTTTTTCAAATTTCGAGGAAATACAAAAAATGGAAAAAATCGCAACGAACACAAAAAACAATGTTAGAAAGAAAAAAAAGAGAGAGGAACGAGAAGAAGTGACGAAGATAACAAAAATGATGTTCATCCTAATAGTAGTAATGGAGAAATGGGGACATATAGTTGGTAAAGATGAAGATAACTTTTTCTTTTTAATTTCCTTTAAAGAAACGGAAAAAAAGGTATTATTTTTGTTATTTTTTGCGCTCTGCCTCTCTGTGCTTTAATTGTGATTTCTTTTTTAATTTCTGTCTCTTAGTTTCAATTATTATTATTATTATAATTATCATTTTTTTGTTTAATAAACTATTATGTTATTAAAAAAAAAGGAAAATGACAATCTCAAACTTTAATCCGCTGTTTTGTTTCGTTTTATTTTATTTTATTTTATTATCCAATCTCTTTCATCTTTTCCTCATTTCGAATGGAGTATTCGCAATTTCGAGCCGAACGATATTTGAAAATGCCAAAGTATCTTGAGAACAAATTTGAGAATTAGTTTCAGAAAGAAAATTTTGATTTTAGCGCATTCCGATTACATGTTATTTTAGCAGACCAAAAAAAAAACTATAACATTTCAGAAAAGTTTTCAAATCTTTCAAAAATTCTACGCTAACAGAAAATTGGAACAAAAATTCCTATACTTGGCTGGCTACAATTTCAAAGTTTAGTCTAATACACTAATTTTATGTTGAAATTCAAAAATCCTTGTAAAAAAAAACGTGATTATCGTTAAAGAAAAATACTAATTACGATATTTATAGTAACGAGGCGTAATTTCCAAGAAAAACGATAAAATTTCAAAAAACGATGTTCGAACTGACCCTGAATTAACACTAAAACGCAAAAATCTCAATATCAGCCGTATTTGGAAATATCAATACTAATTTTATGTGAAATCGTGGAAATTTCTTAGAATAAATTTCACATTTTGACTTTTTCGATTCGAATTTGTTTTATTTAAAAAAACTCATTATCAGAAATTTCTGATATTTATTGCACATATTCGAATATCCAAATATAATAAAGAAAACAAAATGAAAATGTTTAAATCCACGTTGGAAACGCTTCTAAATTAATATTAAAATTTTTAAAAATTCTAAAATCGCAAAATTTGATTTCAAAAACTGACTCTTTTATATTTAGAAGTCCTCCCCAATATTAATTTCGGATTTAATTTTAAATGCATAATTCGGTAATATAATTAAAATGTTTAATTATTGGTAATATAATTAAAATGTTTAATTATTGGTAATATAATTAAATTTAATTATTGTTAATATAATTAAATTTAATTATTGTTAATATAATTAAATTTAATTATTGGTAATATAATTAAATTTAATTAAAATTAATTAATTTTAACTTGCTAATTAATACAATTGCACTTGAAAATTGCCATACAAGTACAGTAATTTTTCTCAAAATTTTCATAATCAGCAGGTTTTGATTGAAACGGGATCCAAGTTTCTCAAAACAGTCTGACACTTTTACAACCGGACAGAAAGGAAGTAATAGTAAATTTTCCTAGATTGTAACAATGTTCACAATGCCAAAAGAATTCGAAATAACTTTCTACTAATTGTAAGCGAAACAGCAAAAACTTCCTTTCGCAATAAACCATTCTGCGCTATGAAGTAACGTTTGTTGTAAAACAAATTTACGGCAGAGCGTGGAAAATTAATATTTATTGTAAACGCAAACGTTCCTTTCTCGTACAATAAAAATTACTACACTTCCTTTCTCGAAACGTTCTGTCAGCGACACGGTAAAATTTACCATACTCCAAAAAGTCATTCTTTTCTCCGTCTTTTCCCTCTCCTTCCTCATTTTGTCTCCAACGAAGCGACGATGAATAATTTAATAATTATTAATAATGATAATTCTATTCCTCGTAAAGTCTAATCCATTACACAAATTGCTGGTTAACAATTAAAGCAATATTCGTCTCTACAAAGGAAAACGTGAGAAAGAGTGTGTGAATGTGTGCATAATTTCAAAAAGGAATAAATAAACAGCTGCAATTAAATTAAATTAAATGTAAAAAAAAAATTAAATGGAAGTAAAACGTAGAAACTAACAAAATTATGTAAATGGGAAAGCAAAAGTCGGTCATGCAATTGATTAAAAAAAAAAAAAGAAAATACAAATTACGTAGCGAGGAAAATCCGAAACACATAACTTCTAAACTTTCTTGAAAAGATACCGTCCAATATATTTTTAATCATCGAAAAACTTCCCGAAAAAGAGCAAAACATTCTTTTTTATTCCGCTTCTATCGAATTTTCATCGAAAACTGGAAAGGGATTTTATTTGCACTGTCAAAAAAGAAAAATGAGAAGCGTCGCAAAGTCACGGGAGTTAATACTAATTATTTTGCAAGTTACTGATTAATTAGTCAATGGAAGTGTAAAGGAATCTTTCATAATAAAATCTTACTTCGATGAATGGAAAGTTAGAGATTATGTGTAAAAAAAAGCGAAGAAGGGGAAAAACAATTATTATTAGTTAAAAAAAAAGAGGTAATGAAAAGAGAGAGAGAGAGCGAGAGAAAGAAAGAAAGAGAGAGAGAGAGAGAAAATTGAATTAAACGATATTACATTTGCGTGGTACGAACAGAACTGTGATATTTTATTGTATAAAATATAAAAAAAAAACAAAAATGACATAAAAGTTAAATGGAAAAAAAGAGTTGATTAAAAACAAATGAGATAAAAAAACACAAGATAACAAAACAAAAAAAATTAAAAAGATGACAATTTGTTTCTTTAAGGGATATTTAAATATATGATATACACATTAACTATTAAAGTAGGGAATGGATCGAACTGTATTTTACAAAAAAAGTGCATCCTTAAGCCATTTAAAAAAGTTGTACGGAAAAAAAAAAAAGATGATGAAGATGATGATAACGATGATGATTAAATAAATAATTATAATAAGAATAAATTAAATAATGAAATTTACACACCGGGTCTCCCTTGGAAATATCTCCTTGAAGCCACGAAATTCGCAAATCGGGAAATTTCGGTTCGGGAAAGCACTCGATGATAAAAAAAAAGGGCAGATTTAAAATTTGAAAAAGCAGAAAAATCGTGAATAACAAATATCAAGGTTTTTATACTAATTGCGGCGATACTACGGCATTATTTGAATTACCTTCATCATGTACAATTTTATTTTTTTTCAAAGTTTCGATTTTTACAATAAAAGTTACATGAGGGGAGAATAACATGTAATTCATCGCTACCGTGTACTTCTTCCGATTAAATCGAGGGAAATCGATTCTTCGTATGAGTTCCATTAAAATCGAATATCAATAATTTCCGGAGTCTATTATCATTCTAATATATTTTTTTTGCAGCTTTACAAAGACTTTAAGTCAATCCTTCATTTTTCTTTTTTTAGATTCGCGTTTTCCATTTTTCCTTATAATTTCCCTTTTACGTAAATGCGAATAAAAAATATATACCGATTTTAACAAAAAATATTTATTAACTGTGAATTTTTTTTTTCGTAATTTTTAGTGTCACTGAATTTTTATTCAGAAAACGCAAGGTTGCGATTTTTGAAAGTACAGTCTGGACTCTTGGGGTTGAAAAACGTAAATCGCAAAAAATTTGCGAAATTTTTCACTTTTTTTGCAGTTACAAAAACGGAAGATTTTCGAGGGACACCCGGTTACAAAAAAGGGTTGATATTATTACAAATGCAAAAGAACCCTTTTTCCCATGTCTGATCGTTTCCTGTTTGTAAAAATATATATACGAAAGAAAATGGAAAAAAAAAACTAAATGTTTCATGAAAGATCTCTGCGACATATTTGAATGACTTTTAAAAAAACGAAGAAAGAATTAATTAGGATAGTTTAAGGAGTATATTGCCTGTAAATGTTCTAACAAACAAGAGACACCTGTTTTTATCATGTAAATCCCCTCTCATTCCTCTCGATTATTATTAAAGGGAAAAAAAGAGGAAAAAAATGGAATTTAAGGAAATTCGAATTTGCAATTCCGGTAATTTTGTTGTTGCATTGCGGCAGTGGAATTGATGTACTTTAAGTTAAGTTCAAGTGAAATGGTTAATTTTATTGTAAAATTTTGCCGAGTTACTTGTTAAATTTGAAAATAGATTTTCAAAAAAAAGAAAATATTTTTTTCCAAGGCGAACTTTGAATTTTCTTCCAAAACGATATTAAAATCGCAGAATGTCCGAAACCTCTGAATCCAAAAATTGCAATTTTTGTTATAAAAATTCTCCGAAACTGGATTTTTAACGTTTCCAAAAAAAAAGATTGCGCAAAATGGATTGGAACTTCGCCCTTCGTTTTACAACAATTTCCTCAAATCGAGTTGCAGCTCGAGGCTGAAAATAATTTCCTACTTGTTTTTTCTGACTGCGTTAATCCAATTGTCGCTGGTAAAAAATATTTCTTGTTGTTATAATTTGGACTATCGACTCACGGTATGCCTTTTTGGTCAATAACACGAATTTCGAGGAAAAAGGAAGAAAAAGAAGGAGAGAGAGAGAGGAAGGAGTTTAATGGTTTTTATAAATTAATAAATCCATCAAGGAAATTTGCATTGAGGAAGAAACGAAAAGCCGTTGGTTATTTCATATCCATTCAATTGGAATTGTAATTTCGTTTTAAGACCAGAATCTTTCAGGTACTGTTTTGCATACAACGAAAATTCTAATAGCATAACGAAAGCGAAATTGGATGTAGAATTCATACGAAAATGCGAAATTGCTGATATTTAGCTATTAAAAGTTCTCCCACTGAAGATCTGAATTTTCTACTTGTAATTGTGCAAAAAATGCTTCTAGCCAAGGTTTCTTGATATTCCAAATTTGGAATTCCGCAAACGCCAGAAGAAAAAAAAATCGAATGAAACTTTGACCTCCTGACAAAAAAATAAGCGATGTAACAATTTATAAAAACAAAGTTCGTGGAAATTTCTAGATGGAAAGTCGTGAAAAAGTCATTAAAAATGCTGTGGATTGAGTTGCATTTTTTTTTTTCGACCACTAAAAGTCCTTTATTATGCAATTTTCAAGCCATTAACTCTATCTAATATAAACAATGACACTTAGTACCCGGAAATTTTCGAATTTTTATCCGTTTCAAATTTTCTCTAATTTTCTAAATTTCCCAGGTTTGCCAAATTTCCCACAATTTCGAAATTTCTCACTTTTTCAAATTTCCTATTTTTACGACATTTCTCATAATTTCCAAATTGTACCAAATATCGAATTTTTATCCGTTTCAAAATTTCCCTAATTTTCTAAATTTCCCAGGTTTGCCAAATTTCCCACAATTTCGAAATTTCTCACTTTTTCAAATTTCCTATTTTTACGACATTTCTCATAATTTCAAAATTGTACCAAATTACGAAATTTTATCCGGTTCCAAAATGACTCGAATTTTCTAAAATTGTAGTACAATCATCAACTGAACAATTTGCAATCGCGAATCTTAGCGAACAATAAAATTTTTATTAGTTGTTCTAATTAGAATTCTTATTATCCTGAAATATTTTAATCACTCGATTATGCCAGAATAACGTGATTAAAATATGCAGACAATTGAATATTAATTGTCTACTTAAAAAAAGAACGAAATTTAAAAAAAAAACCATCTCAGGAGCATGAAAATAAATGAAATAATAATCCTCAATAAGTTATTATTAAATAAATAATATTTAAATGAATCCCCTTTTTTTTATCAAATTTCTGTTCTTTTTTATGAATTTTCTCACAATCAGAAAAGCCAAGATTTTTGGAAATATTTTCTACTTCAGAGAATCTGAATTTAATATTTCAATGGAAATTTTTTTTTTTAATTTCTGAAAATACTCAGAAGATGCTAATATTTAATTATCAGTCTACTCTGAAGCAGTATAATATTAAAATTCGCCAAAAGGTTGCAAATTTAAATTAAAGAAGTTCTCGAAGTACCCAGTCGATACGCAACGAAAAAAAAAAGTAATCTTTTTAGCTTGGGAAAATTAAATTAATGAAATCAAATACTCGGTACTTCTTTAGAAGTCAGTTTATTGAAAGCAAATGTAACTTATTTGCGTCAGCAGAGTTCCTGGGGGTTAAAAAACACCGTGTTTCATGGCAACGGGTAGTTAACATCCGATAAAAAGGTGGAAACTGTGCGATTGCAATATTAAAATTCCACTGAATTAATTAATCCTATGATTCTTTTATATTGATTCCGGTCATTGTTTGACTCTTTTGGATAAAACCCATAATTTTATAAAAATGGTACGTGTCAATAATTTCCCTTTTTATCTCAAATACGGTTTCACCGATTCAAAATGAAAAATACTTTTTTAATCTTTGGTTAATAATTATTAAAATTAAAAAAAAATTTTGTAATCTTTGGTTTTGATAAACTGTCTTCAGAAAAAAATCTGTATTGTTATTATCATTGTTGTTCGAAAGTCGAAAGTTCATTATCGCAAAAATGCTGTAAAAAAATGTGGAATTGAAACCCATATCATTCGAAATTATTCCCTCATTGGGAGCATATTATTTGACTGTAACTGGTACTTTAAAGAAAAGTTTCTCTTTGCATCCGTTTGATGTGTTTTTATTATTTCAGTGAAGAAAAAAAAAAGGAGAGTTATTTTAACTACAAAATCTGGATCGTTCGTGCAAATATGTGCTATTTTAATACAAACATGTATTATTATTTTGCGTTGAAAGAAAAGCTTGAAAAATTCAGGAGCAAAAGAAAGAACTGAAAATGAATATAAACTTATTTATTTAAAATGTAACTTTTGGGCTCATTGTTAATTTTTGTTTATATCCAAAAACAGGTTCAAGGATAATCGAGAATGTTAAAATTTTAAATAAATAAGTTTGTTAATTGTAAAACCCTTAGTTGGCCGTCAGAATATAATTTATTAGAATACTTTTGCCCTGAAAAAAAAATGCTATGGATTTCCACTACGTTAGTTTAATTAAAGATTATATTAGAAAATTTATTCAACGGCAATAATAATACTTCAAATATGCGCGGTAGACTTGTTAAAGCAATTTTCAAATTTTTTTAATTCGGTGACAAAATTAGATAAAAGTAACTATCACATATTTGCAACAGCCTGTGTTAATTTCGTTCAATTACATTCCTAACAGAAAATAACACCGATCGATTAAAATTAACACCATATTCAATTTTTCCCAGTGTTCAAACTCCGTTTCGACACGGAACTTCCGATTTCAATTAATTAAAATAAATAATTATTTTCCAAAAGGAACGGTACAAATGTAATTTTCCAAAATCAATCTTGAGAATACAAAAAAAAAAGTGCAATCCTCCTTAAACTCGCAATTCAAAATTATCAACCTGCAACTCTCCGGATGAAAAAGAAAAATGAGACCCTGGTATTGAAAAAATAAATAAATAAAAAAAATAAGGGATGTTTGGAGGCAAAGTTTCATAACAAAGAACGAGAAAAGGGCACGAAAATGTACAAAACGGTAGAAGAAAAACTTTCTACCGGAACGAAACGGATCGCAAACGGATACATCATACACCAGCGTGACATTATAGCATCTCTTGATTTGTTGTAAAAGTCTTTCAAAGTGAACTCAACTCGGTATATACATACTGTATTTCTCCGTTCAATTTCTGTTCCCTCTCTTTGACTATACTACTAGTGATAAGTCGACAAAACTAAGGATTATAAATACGAGAAAATAAAAGGAAGGTTTAAGGGAGGAGAAAATACGAATCCTGCTCCGTCATCGACGCTAACTGTTCGTCCTTTTTAATAAAAAATATAAAACGTCTTACGTCTAAAAGTATGTTTTTTGTCTACCAACCCGTCTTGTTATTTGTTTACTCACGCAACGGAAAAGTTGATCGCACTTATCGTACCGGTACGAATTTTGAGAATCTTTCATGATTCCCTCGCTCCTAAGAGGCACGAAAGTGCCTCAAAATATCGACATTCGAAGTAAGAAAAAAAAATTGAAAAAAAAAAACTCGAAATAAAGCGAAAAAATTCTTGCTATCAACTTTTCTGCTTGATAATAACAAAATTGTAAAATCATTTTGCCGAATTACTCGGTAAATTTTCCCAAAAGGAAAATGTTTATTCTTTTTTTAGAAAGTGAAGTTCAAATTTATTAACCGTTTTAGTGCCAAGCGACGGTACCGCGTTTTTTCTGATCCATTTCCAAAAATGCCAGCATTTTTGAAATAAGGAATGAAAAGGGCGCAATTGCGCTGCTTGGCAATCTTTTATTTTGGAAACAGAAAAAGACCTCTGGCACTCAAACGGTTAAAATCGCAAAATGTCTGTAAATTGTGAATCCAAAAGCTCTAATTTTTGTCATGTCAAATCTCGAATTTTGAAACATGCAAAAAATTGGGCAGAATCGATCTAAACTTCGTCCCCGATTTACAACGATTTTTTTCAAACCTCAATTTCAACATGAGGGTGAACAAAATTCCTAATTGCTCGAAAGAAAAAGGGAAGAACTTGTTTTCAACTTTTCTGCCTGGTAGTAGTAGTAAAATAGTTGATTTTTACCGCAAAAGTGTAATTGATTTTCCCGAATTACTCATAAATTTGAAAATTAATTTTCAGAAAAGGAATTTTTTTTCTGACAAAGGATATTTTGTATCTTTCTTAGAAAGTGAAGTTTGGATCTATTCCACTTGATATTCGAACCGCAAAATTTCTGGAAACGATAAATCCAAAATCTGTAATTTTTTAAATTAAAATTTCGCTAAACTGGAATTTTGAAATTTGCAAAAAATTGCGCTCAATCGATTCAAAATTTGCACCTCGATTTACCATAACTTCCTCAAATTAAATTTCAACACGGGGCTGAAATATAATTTTTCTAATTGTTTTTCGGATCCCGCTGATTCGATTGCTGCTTATAAAAAATATCAATCGCTGTTATATAACGATAAGGAAAAAAAAAGGAAGGAATCGAAGTGAAGGGGAAAAAATTTCTCGCTTTCAACTTTTCCGCTGGGTAATAGTATTTGTGGTAGTAGTAGTGTGTATTTTATAAATACACGTGCCCTTACCTTTCCAATAGCTACTTTATTAGAAATTTTTATTTTTTTTTTCTCATCCAAGAATTTTTTTTACACATTGTTGATTAACGGGTAAATTATTTGGATCTCAAATTTGTTCGCAGCCGATAGGCATCCTATTTATAACCTGCTGTTGTACAGGTTGCTATTATCGTTTCTCCAAAGATTGGATATTATTATTATTATTTTCTTATTAAAATTTATTACAGGCTTTGAACTTTTAGGTTTCCCGTATTTCAAAAACTCTACATGAAAGTAGAGAAAACGGGAGAAACTAATCGTTAATCTTATTAAAGTCTCCCATGTAATAGCTTTCAGTAATTCTTCTTTTGACCCTTTTCTCAAAACCAATAAATTTTTGAATTAATCGACAGTTTACGTAATGATTTTGTATTGCTCGTTAGAAAAACTGGGAAAGGTGTTGAATTTTTATGATTATCCGGGAAACTATTTCCCATGGACGGTCAATTTGAGGGAAGACTAGACTGAAAAATGAAAATTCGCTGCTGTTGTCTTTAAACCTTTTTTTTTATGGTTCCCTAGGAGTAAAATGAGGTTTTTAAGAGACTCCACCTAGTGACGGCCCCCAAAACAAAGATTTATAGCCTACAACCTAAATTTTATACGTGAAACAGGTGTCAGAGAGAATAAGCCCATGCGCAAAGTGAGAAGGTATATTTGACTGCTGGACATCTAAAATAATTTAAAAAGCCCTAAAAAATAATAACTCCAGATTAGAATTTCAATTTATACCTTATTTCAAGAAAAATTTCTTATAAAAACCTCAAAATTTTCCTGTTTTTCAGTTTAATCTTCCCTTAATTTAAGTAGAAACTCGGAAAAGTTGCTAGGACACCAACGCGGTGCCACCGGCGCTTGCCCGATAGTTTTCGCATGGCACCAACGTGGTGCCACCGGACGGCATACTGTTAAAAAGTCTGGAGATCTTTTAATAAACACTATAACTTTGTTTATTGAATAATTCACCCATTATAATTAATACATTATTTATAATAGGTGAATTCCTACGACTTGTTCTATTAAACTTTTCTGAAAACTATTAACCACCAATTAGTAATTTGGTATCCTTTTCTACTAATAATATTTTATTGTTAAATCTATTGAAAAGTTATTAAGAATTGTGGCATTTCAAAGGTTTTCAAAAAAAATTATCAGTAAGAGATCTACGGGGTTTAATTAATTTTTTGACATAAAAGTTGCACATAGTTTTCCTTATTTTAACTTATTTTATGTACATATCTTCTTTGACATACAGTAGGCGCCATCTTACGGTGTCTTGAATTACTTAACCAACGCGACTAGCTTTTTTACCAGCGGTACATACTAAAACTAATTTTAAGAAGTTCTATATTTTAAAAATTATTTAAAATGTGTAGTTTATGTTACAGAAGTTATAGATTTTCATTTTTCTCCGTACCGACAATCAATAAAGAAACCACCCTAATAGTGCTGAACTACTTTACCCACTGCAACCTATATCCACAAGAGCTGGTTAAGAAGGAATCTGTTATAAAAAAAAGTACAATTTTATACCTTTCAGCATTTTCACTCGAACTTGTTGTAAATTTTGTTATTATTTAAAAAATAAAATGCCGAAATCACTTAATACAGAATATACATATATATATATTCCTCACAATCTACGTTTGCTTTTCTTGTAAAGTATAAGTAAATTTTTAAAAATATTCACAAAAAGACAACCCTTATGTGCATATTTTCAATATTCAAAAATAATTTTCACGAAAAATTATTGATCTTTATTTGTCGATCATATCTGCTCCCTTTTTTTAGTTTTAAATACAGTTTATTTTCGATATCAATTACATTGAGTATACAAAGTTGTGAATAAACTGAAAGAACAACCAAAATAGTGATAATTACAAAGACTACAAGATGGCTCTAGGCGTCTGGTTGTCATGAACAATGTTTCCTTTATAAAATAGCGGTTTTTCTTTCAAATAGACGGCGGTCGTACTTGTAGTAAGATTATCCAGAAAAATTTTGGAAAAAACTGGAATTATTGTCGATGTTTATTTTTGGTAAAATAGAAAGGGGAATAGTAGGAGTTAGAAAAAATAAAGAGAAGAGTGAAAAGACAAAGGAACACCTTAACAATGTTTTTAGACCTTGTGCTCTAGTTTTTAGACTCGTTGGCTTGGCTTGTTTTTTTTGGACTATGTAACATATAGTTAGAACACATTTACATATTTACATATTATAATAAATGTTATAATCATAACTGCCCCCCCCACGAAACTTTTATTCTTTTTAGTAACACTAGATTGCGCCACTAAACTTGTCCCTTTTTCATGAAAACTCTCCTTCTCTCGGATCTCTTTCTCACAATAATGCCTTCCCCATTGTTGAACATTATTGTTACTCAGGTTGACTTCTGGAACAGTCCTTTATTACTTCTGTCGCCTGCTACGCAACCTCCGAAAGTCGAAATACATCTTTCAAGCAATTGATAGAACACGTAAGGTAATTATATTGCTTTTGAGGTTAGGTTTCTATAAACAATCACACATACACGTAATTGTAGAAAGTAAAAAGCCACTGCTCTATTAAACCAATAGAAAGTAAAAAACCACTTTTCTATTTAATTTTAAAAAATGGGTCATGATAAAAAAAGTACCCGTCGCAGTAGATCTCGTGAGAGAGACAGGGAACGCGATAGAAGGGAGAGGGACAGAAACAGACGATCCTCCAGGAGCCGATCAAGGGAGCGAAAAACCAAAGACAGGAAACGCTCCCGATCCAGGGAACGATCCCGGGAAAGAGATAGATCCAGAGAACGACGAGGTACTTCCAAAGACAAGGTCATCGATAGGAAGCGAAAGGGAAGTCCTTCCAAAGATGATCAAAGGAAGGATCGGAATCACGATAACGATTCCGGCGGAACATCTCAAGATAAGGGTTCTCTCGATACCCAAGAAGACGAGGATCAAGATGGGAAAGATAAGAACAGGAAGAACGACGATTCTCAGAACAAGCAGCTGGCGAAGAAAGAGCCCTTGAGTCTGGAGGAGTTGTTGGCCAAGAAAAAGGCGGAGGAAGAAGCGAGGGCCAAGCCTAAGTTTCTGACGAAAGAGGAGAGAGCCGCGATCGCCCTGGAAAAGAGGAGGCTGGAAGTGGAAATGGCTAGGTCCCAGTTCCGAAGCGACCAGGAACAGAGGGGAGGGTCTTTCCATAATGACGGCGAACAAGGAACTTCCAGGGAACGCGCTTGGGGAGAAGACCGAGAGAGGTATCGATTGATTTTTCTTTTTCAAATTCAAAATAAAAGAGTTACAGAAAAATATGAGTAACGATAATAATAATTATTCCCCTTCTTATTTTTCTTATTACTAATATAAAAATATAGCTCAAAATCTTTATTCTAAAATATTATTTGAAATATTTAACCTTTGAAATCAATTTTTTAAGGTTTCTTTTTTATAAAAGTTTGTTTTCCATATATCTTCATGAAGAATGGATTGCAAATTTTGCATTGTCCCCTAACAGTGTACTAATAAGTATAAATTTTCTTAGTAAAATAACCAATCATTTAAAAAGCGAGATAAATTATTGTAAAAGATTTGGAGCTAAACCTTTAAATTCAAATTCAAAGTTTCTCTCTACTAAATAAAAGTTATTTTTCTAAACATTTCCTCCAGTTCCAGTGTCACAATGAAATAGATAATAAATCTAATAATATTAGTTCACAAATATTATATTCATAGTATCCAATAGTTGTAACACCCGTTTTAGCAAAATTGGGTAGAACTCGATAAAAATTAATTACAAAATCTTCCAAATAAACCCTTAATTTTCATTCAAATATTTTAAATTACGCTTTTTTCAAAATATTTATTTAACCGTTTGCGTACCACGAGCCATTTTCGCGACCTCTAGATTTTGTGTCGAAAGAAGCCAGCGCATTTGGCCGATACAGAGCGATCGCACTCTTCGATTTTTTTCGACGCGAACGGTTCAAATCCTAAGGATAACTCTAAAATTGCAGGCGTCGAGAAGGAGTTCGATCGCGCGAAGAAGAAATCAAAGACAAAGACAAGGAAAAAGAAATCGAAGCGATCAAGGAGAGATACTTGGGATTGATAAAGAAGAAAAGACGCGTCCGAAGACTGAACGACAGAAAGTTTGTCTTCGATTGGGATACTTCGGAAGATACCTCCGTCGATTACAATAGTATTTACAAAGAACGTCATCAGGTACAATTCTTCGGTAGAGGAAACTTAGCAGGGATCGACATAAAGGCTCAGAAGAGAGACCAAAGCAAATTTTATGGAGAACTGCTGGAAAAGAGGCGGACGGAAGCCGAAAAGGAACAAGAGAAGTTCGTTTACTTGCTTCGTTATAATATAACATTTATTGAGATTATTTAATGCATTCCATTTAACTTTTGTGTTCCCACTTTCCAGGATGCGGCTTAAGAAAGTTAAGAAAAAGGAAGAGAAGCAAAAATGGGACGACAGGCACTGGTCGGAAAAGGCTCTCGACGAAATGACGGAAAGAGATTGGCGTATATTTCGGGAAGATTATAACATCACTATCAAAGGCGGACGTATTCCGGATCCTATTCGATCTTGGAAAGAGTCTGGATTCCCTAAAGAAATTTTGGATATTATCGATAAAGTTGGATACAAAGATTTAACTCCTATTCAGCGACAAGCTATTCCGATTGGACTGCAAAATCGAGATATTATCGGTGTAGCAGAAACTGGATCTGGAAAGACTCTCGCTTTTCTCATACCTCTCTTACTTTGGATTACCAGTTTACCGAAGATCGAGAGACTCGAAGAAGCCGATCAGGGGCCTTATAGTATCATTTTGGCACCCACTCGGTAAGATTTACTTTGTTTTCTTATTACAACTTTACACTAATGCACTGATTCAATTCCTGACCTTCTCTTAACATCTTCGATAATTTATTTGCTGTGATTTTGAATTTACCATAAATTTTAGGTTATTATTTATTTTGGAATTTTTATATAAAAAATCTAAATCAATGTAAATATTTACTATGGCTGAAATACGAAAATAAATAAGATTCTAAAATTTGCGATCTTCTAATTACATTAGGTTGGCATAATTAACGACGATTATTTGTAAAACGATCGTGCAAAGTATTCGTCGTTAATTGTGCGTTAACCTAATAGCTGTTTCTTTAATTTGTTGCAATGATTTTCGTTTCTAGTGAATTGGCTCAACAAATTGAAGAAGAGACAAACAAATTCGGACAACCATTGGGAATTAGGACTGTTGTCGTCGTGGGAGGTCTTTCGAGGGAGGAACAAGGGTTCCGTTTGAGAATGGGATGCGAGGTAATTTCTACTTTTTTTTTTGTTATTTAATATAATTGACAGTGTGTATACAATTTTTTTATCCACTATTGACTTATTGCTAGACTAATATAGAGCAAATGAAAGTAGACAAATTACGTATAACAATCAATTTTTCAGATCGTCATAGCAACCCCTGGACGATTGATCGATGTTTTGGAAAATCGGTACCTCGTTTTGAACCAGTGTACATACATCGTCTTGGACGAAGCTGATCGGATGATCGATATGGGTTTTGAACCAGGTAAATTGCATTAGAATGGACCAAAAGTTTTTTCCGATTTTTTATTAAAACTAAAGGAAAATTTTACATAGATAAAAAAAAATATTAAGTTTGAAAATAAAGGCCCTTTGGTTGTATAATTCGCTGCCATATTTCCAGATCTAGAAAAGGTATTAAACAGAAATAAATTGAATGACTTTATTAAGCTTAAACATTTCTCGAAAAAAATGGAAAAATTGGAAAAAACTTTTGGTTCAATCCAATGGAACACGCTTTTTTATACAATTTCATAATATCAAATAAATATAAAAAGAATATACAGTAAACTCGAAAAAAAAAATCCAGGTTATTGACGTCACTGGTTTCTTTCATTTCCAGATGTCCAGAAAATTTTGGAATACATGCCAGTAACGAATCTAAAACCCGACAACGAAGACGCCGAGAATGAGGAAAAGCTCTTGGCGAATTACAACACTAAGAAAAAATACAGACAAGTACAGAAAATTCAGTCTTATCGTTTTTCCATTAAGAAAGTAATAATTACAAAAATCTTTCCCTATTTTTTTTTCAGACTGTGATGTTTACGGCAACTATGCCTCCAGCGGTTGAACGCTTGGCTAGAACGTATTTGAGACGTCCGGCCGTTGTCTATATCGGTAGCGTTGGTAAACCAACTGAACGAACCGAACAGATTGTACACATTATGGGAGAAGCCGATAAACGAAGAAAACTTATGGAGATCCTGGGTAGAGGTGTCGAACCACCGGTTATTATTTTCGTTAACCAAAAGAAAGGAGCTGATGTACTCGCGAGGGGACTCGAAAAGCTTGGGGTGAGTATTCAACAATTTCTGAATTCCAATTCTTTTATATTTTCCCTCTATTTATATTATAATAGACTTTCCCTAAAAAAGTTCGTTACGCTTGGAAAAGAATTTTCGAATTCCTTGTTACGATTTAACGGTTGAAAGGATGAGGGTCCGTAAGACGGGTTTTTGGCCCCAAGGGAGCACAGAGTCGCAACATCTTCATTTTTACATATATGATGTGCTTTGTTGTCTTTTACAACATACATCAAATAAAAAGTTGTATACAATTGCGCTCATATTAAAAAACGCGGTTGAATGTGCCAAAAAGGTTTTTTTTTTAATTAATAAAAAGACTTAGGTTTGCTCCAATAACAAAGTGTTTAAATTAATTAAAAAAGACTTAATATTGCTCCAACAAAACATTGAAATTATTAAAAAGATTATAGTTAAATAATTCCGAGATATTATAATTTTTAATAATTATTAGGGCCAAAATCCCGCGTTATGGACCCACATCCTTTCGAAAAGTTATAATTTCTCCATTCAAGACGTTAAATGAAAATATTTTGAATCGAATTGAACTGAAAATGAAACTCTGCTACTAATTTCCAGTACAATGCCTGTACTTTGCACGGAGGTAAAGGACAGGAACAGAGAGAATACGCTCTCGCTTCGCTCAAGAGTGGAAGCAAAGATATCCTCGTTGCCACCGATGTCGCAGGTCGTGGTATTGACATCAAAGATGTTTCCATGGTCATCAATTACGATATGGCCAAAACGATCGAAGGTAATATTCTTTTTTATACAAACATATACTGCTGGATAAATATATATATATATATTTCCACGATACGACGAATCTGAAACGGATCTGGATCTGTATCGGCCAAATCTAAGTGAACCATTTGGTAGTAACATATAACTATTAAACTTAACATCGCGAATACTGAAAGGCATTCTGGTTATTTTAAATCATAAATGAATATTAATCATATCGGTATAATTGCGAAAATTGTATATCAATTCCTTCAAACCGATAAAATAGAAGAAAGAAAGTAATAAAAAAAAGTAAAATAAAAGAAAGTAATATATTCTTTTTAAAAGAATTTCTTTTAAAAAGAATATATTACTATTAGTTTTAATTTCAAGAATTTTTTTTTTCGAATTTATAATCGTTTATCTCGAATGTGTTCAATAATCGCAATTCAAAAAAGCGATTGTAATTAAAAGTTCAATTGTTACTGTTTCAAAAATTTGCTCTGAAAAGGACAATAATTAAAATAAGAAAAATATAATTGTTTTCTTTTAAATAATTTTAGACTACACTCACCGTATCGGAAGAACTGGACGTGCCGGCAAAGCGGGTTTGGCGATATCCTTCTGCACGAAAGACGACAGTCACCTGTTTTACGATCTTAAGCAAACGATTCTTTCGAGTCCTATATCTACTTGTCCGCCGGAACTTCTCAATCATCCGGATGCTCAGCATAAGCCGGGAACTGTCGTTACTAAAAAAAGACGCGAAGAAAAAATCTTTGCTTAATTTCCAAATTCTATATTTTCAATTGAAATACACGATTTGAACCGAATCTGATCAGATTAAGTCGTTTGTATTTTTATCATACGCAGGGAAAGAATGAAAAATGATATCAGTGAATTTATTCCTGAAAGTAACTTAGTGGTATGTGATTTTTGTAATATTTCAACACTAATTCCTTTAAAAAAAATCAGTTCGCATTTATAATTTTGGTCTTAATCGACACTTCGATGTCCGAAATTAAAAATGTGAATATTACGAAAGCAGAATTTAGAAATAAAAATTACCGTTCAATCTTTCCACAGATTTTTTGTTGAAATTTCATGAAAATAATGCAACAATTAAGAATGACATTATTTGCAAGCAGAGAGAAAGTGTGCAAAATATTTTTTTTGTAAGTTATTATTAATATTTTATTATTGATATTATTATTTTAATGGAAATTAGGCATTAGGCAAAAGAAATTTTGGATTTTGAAAAAAAAACAAGTAGATCTTGTAATCAATCATTTTCAATTAGTTATTTTACAATTTTATTGCTTCATACTTTCGTATTTTCCGCGCAAGCGAAAATTCTCCCGAAGGAGCGGATTTATTAATACCGAATTTAGAATTTCTAGCAAGTCATTCATTGGCTGGTTTTATTTTTTAGTACAGTTCTATTGGAATTATCAAAATAATAAAGAAAGGTACAAAAGCATTAACTTATCAGTACTTATTAGACATAGTTCAAATTATTTTTTTAAACAATTACTATTGTTAATAATAATTTTAGTCATTATTATTTCCTAATATTGCATATTAAAGTTAAATAAATCTTTTTTGGTCTTCCTTTGCAATTACAATTTCGACCCATTTTAAATATTAATTTATCTATTTATTAGAATCAAGAAAAAGAGAGAATGAACGGTGAAAATATATATTAATTATTCTTATTAACTGGAGAGGGAACCTAAATTTTCCAAAATTGTTTGTTTCTCTTTTCTTTTTTTATTTGTTTTCTAAAAATTCTACAATTCTACTCAACGCCCTAAATTCAGGACTCTAAACTCGCTGGAACGGAATAAACCACTGGAGTGTAAGGATACAGCAGAATCGACCAATTACATTGAAACTTCTCTTAAACCGGATTTATAAATCCCGTAGCAGTGGAAACGGTAAAGGACATCATGGGACAAAAAATGCACTCTGATGGAATTTCAGAAAGGATCTGAATCTAATGTCATTAAAATACACACACTTGCACATGTGTAAAACTTTTATTTATTATCATCTTCATTGAAACATTAAATCATGGTCTGGAAGCTGCGAAACTAACAGTATCAATAAAAAGAAATACATGAAACATATATATAAAGACCCGCAATATGTGTATGTGTGTGAAATTGAAAATAGTATTTAAAAATATATATAGCGTTACATAAATACATAACATAGTCTGCTGCAGCCTCATTTATACCTACCGCGGTATGTCAACCAAGAACCAACTGCTCGCGTTGGCATTCGAAAAGGAGATAACGGCCTAACGGAAACGGGATTGGTCGACTCTGCTGTAACTCTAGACGACGTAAACTAATTTCACAGGAAATCATTGAATTCTATTCTATTCTATTCTTTTTTCTCTTCTCTCTCTTTCTCCCATTCTTCCCCCCTAACACTCCACTTCACCCCCTCCCCTGTTATCATTTCCTGTCGAATGCATTCTTGTTTAGAAAAGAAAGTGCATAAACAAACACTCTCCATCGATAAAAATATATACATATATCCTTCTTTCTCTAGATGAACCAACTACTCTGATAAGAACTCCGCTGTAACTAATCTTGAGATACAAAAAATGAGCAGTCACCTATCTCTCTATCCATCTTCCTAATATTCAAGCTCTTGTCTGTTTATTCAAACGCAGGTGTTCTGTTGGATAATGTTTACTCAATGTTTCATGTTATATAAACATATATAAGTATACATTTACATATAGATATACCTTCCAGTAACGGTAAAATCATATTTTACAATATACAGAAAGATGCTTTTCCTCCACTTCTGTTTTATCGCATTTATGGAATTTCCAATTTTTTATAATATGCAAGTAGAACATAGTCAAAGTCAAGTAAACTCGACCAAATCCGAATAAGACACCATGCACCATCTAACGTCCAACGAGGGAGAAAGAATGTGGGGGCAGGAAACTCGAAACGAAGGTGGTGGGGGATAGAAGAGCGAGAGTGGGGAAATGAGAGTGAAAGACAGAGAATAGGGGTAAATCGGAGAAAGAGAGAAGGAGAAAGGAAGCGAAGAAGACACGAAAAGGGGGGAAAGAGACACGGATAGAAGAGGGGGGAGAAAAGAGAGAGATAGTTTAGAGCGAGATGTAGAGAAAAAAAAAGAAAAGAAAAACAATAAGTAGAAAAGGACAGCGATGGAGAGAAAAGGGCAGCGATAGACGAGAAAATCAAAAGACGGAAAAAGAACGATTCAAAAAAGAGAAGAAAAGAGAATGACGATAATAGAGGGGGGAAAAGTCGAGCCAGAGAGAGAGAAAGATGCTGAAAGAGACGGAGAAGGAAAGAGAAGGAAAGCGATAGCGAGAAAAGGACAGCTATAAAGTGGGAAAGGAAGCAAAAGACGGAGAAGGGAAGTGAAGAAGGAAAAGAGAGGGAAGGTAGAGAGAGATACGGTTACAGTTACGTTACGTGTGATATGGAGCTATATAGTATGCGTTTGTGCACTCGTGTATTTCTCATGCTCGTGTCAAGTTAGTTGAGTTGACGTTTGCACTCCTTTCTTTTCCCATATTTTTCAAATTACGATAGACACAAGCCGCGCTTCTTTTTCCCATTTCCCTCGTTATCGACGAATCTCACGAATGTCCCTTTTTTCCAATTGTCCCACAGAAGAAGTCGAACGATGCCTTTGAAGAAAGAAAGCTACGTCCGGGTTTTTTGGAGGAATAATTTACGAAAGGTCAAACACTGATTTGATAATGAAGAAAATGGTGAGTAACTTACTCGAAATGCCTGGAATTCGCTTCATTTACTTTCCAGTATCCCGTTATTCCCTCCCACGATTTAGAGGTTAACTGCCTTATCGGGTTCTACCCCTTTACCCGTTTTCAACTAAATTTGTTGCAAAATTTATGACTGCAAAGATGGCTGCAAATCAAAGAAGAGAACTACTGGTACAATTTTTAAACGACGCTCGTGGTAATTGCTACCGGATTATGAAATAATTTGTGAAAATAGTTTAAAGATCCTGGTTTTTATGGTTGGAATCGCGGTGAGGTAGAAATTCCGAACGGTCTTATCATGGTGAGAAAAAGAATCGCAAATCCCATATTACCTCGACGAGAATTAGAATTTTGTTGATATTTCAGATATTATCGCACAGATTCTTATCGGTTTCGTAATTTGCCGAAGATAGAATTGGAAATTTGTGATTCCAGTTTTCTTGAAACTAAGAATGAAATTGCTAAAACTAAGAATGAAAATTGAAAATTTGAAAAAGAATAGTTTATTTATTTATGACCAAATCTTACAAATAATTTTTGAAATTATGAAATCCATCTTAATGGTAAATTTCAAAAATCTGAACTCGACCTGAGTTATAATTATATTTTTAACTAAGAATGCAGCCAATTTATCAAAATTGTATCACCCATTTATTTGTTTTTTCATTTATTTATTAGATTTGCAATATCATAGTGTATTAAAACTATTTCTATCGACGATGTTTGTTAATTTGGTTAAAGTAGGTCTTAGAAAGGATGGGGGTTCATAAGGCGAGTCTTTGGCCCCAAGGGAGCACAGAGTTGCAACATCTTCATTTATATATAAGTATATGATGTGCTTTGATGTTTTTTGCAACATATATAAAAAAGAAGGTTGTGCATAATTGCATTCATGTTAACCGTTTTAGTGCCAGAGGTCTTTTTTTGTTTTCAAATAAAAAATTACCAAGCGGCGCAATAGCGTTCTTTTCATTCCTCATTACAAAAATGCTGGCATTTTTGGACATGGAACAGAAGAAGCGCGATCGCGCCACTTGGCACTAAAACGATTAAAAAAAGCAACTGAATGTCCCGAAAAATATATTTTTTTGAAAAAATAATAATAAGACTTAGGTTTGCTCCAATAAAAAAAAGGCTTGAATTAATTAAAAGTGACTTTAAATTGCTCCACCAAAACATTGAAATTATTAAAAATATTATTGTTATATAAATCCGAGGTATTCTAATTTTTAACAATTGTTAGAGCCGTAATCCCGCCTTATGGACCCATATCCTTTGAAATGTTAGCTTTGCTTTTAAAGTAGATAAGAAACTTTATCTTTGTGTACTTTTCACTTGGCCTTTTTTTTATATAAATTGTGGTAATGATTCTCAGTTGACTCGACGAATTAATTATTCAACATTTAATGCATTTTGGTTTCTATCCTCCTATTCAGACGTTTACACAAGAATATTTGTGAAATGCGATACTTTATATATTTATGAAAATTTTCAGTCAATGGTAACATGAAACTTAAATTTGTAACGTATTATTCTGTACTTTGCTGTTTCTTTTTTGCATAATATAATTATTAATTTCTTACTCGCTAGAAGAAACTAATGATTAATATCTATAAAACTGTTGACTGTTTCAGTCCAAGGTTCAAGACCCTCTTTAGTACTAATAGAGTTTGGTTTAATAGTATATATGAACTTTTACGTCACGATAATGAAAAGTGCAATAAGTAACATAATCCTATTAAACTTGTGCATAATAAATAAGAACAATAAGAACTTTACCTCGGTATCAAAATTTAAACTAAGGTTAATTTCAAATTGCGTAATTAGTTAATTTGTAATTCTGTTTTTATTTACTGAAACTATCAGTGAATTTCTGTTAATTAAGATTTTCCGTTGATTCTTTTCTTATATAACTTTGTTAATAATCCTTTATTTTATTTGACGACCACTTATAAAAAAATTATGGAGTTTTAACTAATGATAGACATACTATTTCTAGAATCATTTATTTGCTTGAACATTTGTAAAAAAAACAATATAACTAAAATTTATATAGTTACTAGCAATTTCTAAAATCGTGGAATCTTTATGACTTGAAAACGATTCAAAATTCGAGTGGCGGTATTGCCAAATTGCACTTTCGACATCGATGAGTCATGTGGTCAAAATTATACTTTATAACAAAAGAAGCTTGATTTTAATCAATTTATAAAATTCAGTTACTGGAGGATGGAAAGAATAAATATAATCTTATCGCAATAATCTGAAAAAATCTCTGGCAATTCTCCCAGGAACAATGAAACATTTAAAATTATTGACACATGTGTCTCTGGAAATTGATTGAAAAATATGCACATACATCTCCGATGGTAATTCTGGAGAATCGACCGTTCCATTTGGTTATTAAAATTGCAGTTTATCATTTTGGAACAAAACGATGCGGTACGAACGCAGGCTACTTATCGTTAAATAACTATATTTGAACAATTGTGGTCATTGAAAGCCATAGTCGTGTCGACTTTTAACAGGGTGAAACACAGGAAATAAGGTTTTACTATTTCCAACTGATTGGAGCAAAACGAAGAGTCGAGTCCCTACATATAATTGAGCTGTAACTCTATAACAGAAATATCTATATGTAATATAATAACTGCAGAGAAGTGACGCCCCCTAAAATTCATCATCTTGTAACATGAGAGTATTATTTTTCGACCCAAGTTTCAAAGTTTTAGCCAATATTATCAGCAGAAGTAATAAGTCTAAGCATCGTTATCTATAAGGATCCAAAATCAAAAGATTTTTAAGCACAAAACGTCTAGATATCAGTTCAAAACTCAGTTTAGGTGCTTCAAGCTTGGTTCGGAATGAAAATGAAATATTTCATATTCAATCGAACCAATAATTTCGTATCGATACCAAATCGACCCAAATTCCACTTTTATCAAAATTTCTAATTTAATTAACATCGTTGCAGACGAGGTGACGTTGGTTCTGCCATGCGGAACAGGTCGATCGGCTTTATCTTCGCTTCGCTATTCGTATGGGGCGTAATCACATATTTTCTGTTCCTCGATCGACCACTTGGCAAAGAGGAAGATAAGGTATTCAACGATAAAATTACTAACAGCTGCTTAAAGATTCATATGAATATTAACAAAAGTTAATTTCTAACGTTACTATAATTTCTCTCCCGTTTCCTTGGTTTTGTTTCTTCCTTTGCCCCCCTTTTTCTTTAACTGTAGAATATACTGTCGAATCAGATCAGCAGATTGGAGTCAAAAGTCAGGCAACAGATCGCTGTTAATCGAGAGCTGCTTCGAAGCGTCGAGGAGGTTCGAAAGAGTCACAGTGAGTTCCAAAAAATTTATTACACTAATTATTCAAGAGAAATTTCAATTAAGGGAGTAATTACAGCTCCAGAAAAATTAATAATGTACAGGATATAAATTAGACAATTAGAATTTAAAATTGCTCTGCAAAAGAGACAAAGTATAATTGCGTAATTATTTCGGTACAATTAAAAAATTGAAAATCGCAATTTCTTAACTTTCTGGGTTCGATTTTTGTTTGTACAAATTTGGCATATAGAATTTTTTAATTTTGATAAAACTCTAAATTTAAATCCTAAATTAAAAATTTTCCTGAAAAAAAGCATTTTTCTGTAAATAGAGTAAATATTATAAGCATCAACAAATTCTATAATTTCATATCAAATCGAAGTTTTTATTATAAATTTCAAATTTTTGGAACCTTAACATTAACTTCGAATTGTTTGTTTTTAGAAGAAGAGGAAGAACAGAAACAGCAGGAAGTTCCAGAAAATTCTAAAATCACAAATGTTGAAGCTGCTGGCAATGAAATCCATAAAGATGAAAAGGAAGAAGAGTATCAGAAGAAAGGAATTGAAGAATCGCAGGATCCAAAGGATAACGTATGGATTTTCTTCCATTTTTAATGTTTCTTTTCGATACGAGCTATAGATACTTTGACCAAACTAACTTATTCGAGTTGAAATACAATTACTGCTGTATAATTAAAATACACTATATAAAAAAGGAATATAAGAAAGAAATGATAAAAAATAAGTCTCTGCTTTGTTTTAATCGATAGGAAGAGCAACGACGGTCGATGCCGTCGAAGAAAAAGTTGCCGGATGGATCTCCGATAATTGCAGTATTAGTATTCTCTTGTAATCGTATAACCGTCCAAAGATGTATCGATCAACTTATTAAATATCGGCCGAGTGCTCAACAATTCCCTATAATTGTCTCGCAGGATTGCGAACATCAACAAACAGCCGATATTATTGGCAGTTATGGCGATCAAGTTGTTCATATACGGGTAAATTGCAAATTCATTTTATTTATCTCGTATTTATCAGTATTATCACTAAGTCTTTTGAAAAAATAAATAGTGAATAAGTAACGTTATTTTTAGGTTTCATTGACTTATAGCAATTAATTCTTTTTTAGTCTTTATTTGATACTATAATTACAATTTTCTTCATTTTTTAGACGTATTATAGTTCCAGAATGTAACAGATCTACACGATTTTAAATGAAGAAAATTGTAATTGTCTCATTGACCTATTTTAAAATTCATTATTCCAAATAAAAGTTAAAATCGAATGTAAGTGTGTGAAATCCTAAACTCAGCTATTATTTTCGGTATTAAAACTTTCAGCAACCGGACCAATCGGATATCGAAATCCCACCAAGAGAGAAAAAGTTCAAAGGCTATTTCAAAATAGCTCGACATTATGGATGGGCTTTAAATCAAGTATTTTTTGAATTTGGTTACGACACTGTGATTATTGTTGAAGGTAAGTAACTATTACGATAAAAATTAAGAATTCCTTTTTCTTCAATAATAATGATAATAATAATAATTATAATAATTATAATATTAATATTATATCAATATTAATAATAATAATAATAATAATAATAATATTTATTCTATTATCCAGATGACTTGGATATCGCGCCAGATTTCTTCGAATATTTCTTAGGAACTTATCCACTATTAGTCGCCGACGAATCGTTATGGTGTGTGTCAGCTTGGAACGATAATGGGAAATCAGGATTAGTGGATGAACACTCGCCGCATTTACTTTATCGGACAGATTTTTTCCCAGGTTTGGGATGGATGTTAACTCGTAAATTATGGTTGGAACTTAGTCCGAAATGGCCAAAATCGTAAGTAATTGATTTGTTTATCTAATTACTTGAAACAAAAAAAAATAGATCAATAGCAGGAAGGAATTCAGTTTTGAAATAAATGTTACCCCCTATTTGTTTTTTATTCTAGCTATTGGGATGATTGGATAAGAAGACCGGAGCAGCGTAAGAATCGCGCTTGTATAAGACCGGAATTGTCGCGAACCAGAACGTTCGGGAAAATTGGAGTGAGCAAGTAAGTGAATATCCTATTTAAAATTACGTAAATTAAAGTGATGGAATCACTTTAAAAAAAACTTTTCCAATACCTTGGCTCCTAATGGGATTTCAAATCCCACGTGTCGACTAAGAAACGTTGCGGCAGATCCCACACTCGAAATTCGATTCCTAGTTTTCCAATGAGTGAGGGGTGGTCTCCCTATAGACGCGAAATCGGATATTTATCTGAGAGAATTTTTCATATTCTCCGAAATATTTCGAATTTCTTATGCCCGAGTTATTCGCAATTATTTCGGAAAAACATTTTTATCCTCTCCCCGTTTGCCTGTGAATCTATAAATATTTTTCTTAAAAATATTTGAACCTTTATTATTACAATTTTATACTTTTTGTTTTCGAAATTTCAAAATTTTGATTCATTTACCTAAATTTGGTCACAAAGATTTTTTTAATACTATTGTAAAACCGAATTAAAGAAAGGAGATAAAAATAAAAATAATAAGAAGCATAATAATAATACTAATATTTTTGTCTATTTTTAATTTAACAGCGGTCTTTTCTTCGAGAAGCATTTGAAATTCATTAAACTGAACGAGCAATCCGTGCCTTTCACCAGAATGAATTTGACCTACTTGTTAAAAGTAAGAATTTTGATATTAATATTAATCCGTAATCTGATATTTTTTACTTCGCAACGGTGTTAACTTCTAGATTTGCTATTTTTTGTTAAGTTGCAATACAAACATTTTCTTCGTTTACTTTGGTCAGAGTAATTACACGAGAGAAAAGAAAAAGTAGTTATAAATTCTGCTAGAAAAAAATATGCGAAATTCCGCCAGTAGGAAAAGAAACGTTTTGTAGAAAAAGAAAAAGAAAAAAGATTTTGCTTGTACAACTTTTTCTTTCGCTTTTTCTTTGAAAAAAAAAAGAATTTTACTTTCTCATCGCAGAGTTTTTCGCTTAAATTTGCAGAATTTTTAATTTCACAAAAGTACACTTTCTTGCAAAATCGCGTTGGCTAAATTAAAGGAAACAGAAGTCAACTTTCTCTTTACAAAGCCTTCTGGCTTTGTAAAAGATTTTGTTTGTTTTTGTACTTCCTGTGTTTTCTCTTTACTTTGTTTCATTCTTTATAAGAAAAAAAATTTCTTTTTCTTTTCTTTTTGTAATTTCTGTTTCTCAAATCCCGAAAGAGGCAAATGTTTAATACTTGTTGGCATTGCGTTGTGGAATAGTTATTTTTATATATTAATAATATATAATTTTATATAACATAATTTAATATATAATTTTACATATTAATAAGAATTTTTCTCCTTTTTCAGGATAATTATGACATAGCTTTTGTGAATGAAGTATATCATTCGACTGTAGTAAGTTATTCCGAGTTGAAAAGTGGACGAATCGTTACACCGGGTCCTGTTAGAATTCCTTATTTCACTCGCCAGTCATACAAAAATACAGCTAAAATGTTGGGTTTGATGGATGACTTTAAGGTGAGTCTATGTATTTTATATTTTTATTATAACAATATTTTTAGTCTAAAAATCCCAAAAGGTTCATGATTTTTGTGGGAAATTTCGATACTATTTAAAATCTTCGGATATTGAAATAATGCAATTATTATATAATTATTATATGATAAATATATTACTTATTAAATCAATATTTCCTTTGAATTTTTCAGAGCGGAGTACCACGAACCGGTTATCGAGGTATAGTTACATTTTTTTACAATGGACGAAGAGTCCATTTAGCACCAAGCCCTAATTGGAACGGATACGATATAACTTGGAGTTAACAATTCTTGAACTCTACGTTTTTTAACTGAATGGGAAACGTTTACTTGTTCGAACGAATCTTTTTTCCATATTTCTTTCGTCGCGAAATTTTAAGATTTTTCTCGCTCTGATTTATTCGCAAATAAATTCGGAGAATGGTCCGACATTGACTCCCACATTATTGGGAAAAATCATTAATTATCCTAATATTACAGAGGTAATATAAATTGAAAAACTTAAATTTCTATACGACGTCATCAATTTTATCGTAGGATTTTCGTTATCAATATTCAAAAATCTTGCCATTTTATTCAAAACGATCGCGAATCGTCGAGAATGATAAATAAAAGCGCCCGGAATTTTCTAAATTTATTTGCGAATAAACTTTCGTGAGAGAAATTCTCGAAATTTGTGGGAAAGAAATACTTCAGCTTCATGTTTGAAAAGAAAAACTTCTTTTTGAAATACGTAACAATACTCAAAAACAAAATGAACGTTCCTTACGAGTTTCCTTCTAAGGAGACGATAAAGTCCAGGATTGAACCAAATTTTTCGAAATTAATAACACTTTTTGTTATAAATCTTTTTGAATTTATTTTCTATTTGCAAAACAATTTTGCGAACTGACAAAAATGTTGTAGCAAGACGACACTTTGTTATTGAATTACATCTCAGATGTATTATTAAATAACAAGAAACAATAACAATGGCAAAATTAAATACAAGATATTTAATTTCGGAAAATTTGGCGACATTCGTGGCATTCCCTCGTTTTAAGACTTTTTAATACTTCGAGCTTTACATTTAAAAATATACAAAACACCACCCCACCCCTTTAATTATTCTTCCTTTCCCGGTGAACCTGAGAATCAAATTTAATTTCTCCGAATTTTATGCCAATACTTTAAACGTCTGTTTGACGTTGTACAATTTCCAGTAGATATTTCACTAATAACTTCCGTTTCAACGAACACTGGAGCAAATCCTTTTAATCTTTGACTTCGTTTCCCCTTAGTCTCGAGTCTCCCATTAAGATAAACAATTGTTGAATTAATGTTTGTCGTAATTTAAAAAGAAAGAAAAAAAAAAGGAATTTTTTTAATCATCTATTTATATTTGTTGGACTATAGACTAATCGAGTGCTTGTTATTGTAAAAAAGAAATTCGTTTTTTTATTTAAAGTAGAATTAAAATATCCTATCGTGATTCCCTCTATTTTCGTTTTGATCTTTACATCGACTTGCATTCGAATGAACTTTCATTGGTCTTCCTTAAAACAACATTTGAGTATGTTGTTCATTAAATAATACATAAGAACTCAAATTTCACTACATTCGTCTAATCTTCAAATCGATCAGTTTGAGGATTCCCAAAGGAACGATGAATAAATTTTGTGTCGATCGACGACAAATGTGAGAGAAAATGAAGCGAATGAAAAGAAAAGCCGATCGATCGTTTAAAAAATACAATGAAAGGAGTCTGAAGTTATTCGATTTCTTTAATCGAATTATTAAGAATAATTCAATTATTTCCGTATTAATTAATTTCATATTTACGCGATCGAATTGAACAGGATTTATAAAGAGAAGAATTCATATCTATTATTAATTAAATTAAATTAATATAAATTTAATCATTATATATGATATTTTTTTTAATTAAGTGACGAAAGAGAACGAAAAGGTGTTTGCGAGAATTTTTGCATTTTTAACGAAATAAAATAAAAAGGAAAAAGCGTATATGTAAATAAAAAAAAACAAGAGAGAAAACGAAGGAAAGAGAGAATATTTGAAAATCTTTCAGTGATGATATGTATAAGCGAAAAAAAAAAGTTAATTGTAGTGTAATAAAGAAAGAAAACGTTAAACTATGAATTAATTTAATTCGTAATGATATTGTTAAAAAGGGAATAATACAAAAAAAGAATGGAATAATAAACCCGGTTATTAGTACATATGCTAAAAGTTTTTTTTTAGGAATATTAAATTATTCACGATAATGGTTATTGCTATTATTATTATTACGATGATGATGAAGAATGTGAATTCATTATTGTAAAAGAATTAATTTAATCATTAAACCAATTAAACAAAACCAACATTGGAAATCATGTAGTTTTCTTTTCTTCCGAGTGTTTCAGGTATTTTGGAAAATTATGGATAGTTCCAGGATTTTGTTCATTTCAAAATAATACCGAAAGAAAGGATCTAGAAGCTACTCGAGGATGATCTTAAATGATTAAAACGGTCAAGGGGGGTGTGATTAAAAATTCGCTGCTAGCCAAAGATTGTACTTTCTTTGCATATTCAACATACTTTTATTACTATTGATCATTGGCGATGAGTAGAAACGGATACAATCTTCTCTCGTTCTTTTTTTCACTCGAATAACAACTAAATTGATGAAACATTACCTTTTGCTCGAAATGCCAACTCTATTTTCATAAAAGCAACATTTCCATGGGGCGAGTCTGGAATCTGACCCTTTACTTCTGCCAGTGGTATCTGCTGTTGAATCTGGCTTGTGGCATCGGCGCATCTGGAGGTAATCCCGGAACCTCATCCGGATACTCTGGTATTTTCGGTACAGGTTTCGGTCTCTTGCTATCGTGAACTTTGGCTTCGCAGAAGTATCCGAACGGAGGACGCTCGATGTTCAAGTTCTGTAGGACGCAAGCGTCGTATATGGCTTGAGTCTTGCGACACCTGAAATCGCAAATTGGGTTGACTTTTAATATGATTTTTTAAAAAATTTATGTTATAACTTCAATTGTGAAATTTAATTAGAAAGTAATGAAATTGAACTAGATATTATCTTAGATTATGAAGAAAATTGGGAATTTTCAATTTTAACACGTTGAGCGTGGTGCAGAAATTGCTGCCTCTTTGGTTCAGCCAGCGGCAAGCGAGCGTTCCCCAAATGATGCAACGATACAGGATGATCCGCGACTTCAAAGCACGGTCGTCACACTTTGCGATATGTGTAAATCCAATTTTTTAACTTTAATACTGTCGGTCCCAGGGACCAACGCCGACCAAACGAAAAGTCTACTACCGGTGCCCAGCGACCGATGCCGCGCTCAACGTGTTAATTAATTTTGGAATAAATTTGTATTCTTTTTAGTTTTCTAACGATATTCCTAAATATGCAGGAAACTTACGGGCCGAAAGCCGAAGTTCCACTGGATTTATCGATACATGTATAATATTGCTCGAATTCTTCGTAACAAGATTTTTTAAGTTTTTGGAAGAAGTCCAAAGCGCAAGCAGTTACGGCTTTGCCAGCATCGATGCACGCTCGAGGGTCATCCTCTTCTCGTTTGCATAGATAAAATTCCTGAAAGAAAAAGGTAAAAGAATTCCGGAATGGGATGGGTTTGTTTGTGATTCTGTTGCAAATATTTTTAAAATGAGTTCATTTGTTTTTATTTATTCAATCATTTCAGTATTTCTAATTTACTTCCAATTTTTATTAATACTTGGCATGCGGGCAACGTACTTTTACGTTATTCGCAGTCTGTCACTGGAGTGTGGGTCATGTCAAAATTTGTATTTAGTAGATTTATACTGAGGATCGTATCGTATAATTACTATGGACGTTCTATGCATGTTGTTTGCGTCGCTACACGACGCTTTACATTGTTTCTTCCCAGTAGTTTCGTTTGTCGCGTAAGTCGGCGGCGAAGTATACCTGCATGCCAAGTGTTAAATTTCAAATTTCCTCAGGTATTTCCATTTTTTGTTTCAGATTCTGTCCCGTCATTTAACACTAAACCTACCGTGACGTCATCAAGCCATTTAAATTCGTGTAAAAAAGGTCATTTGACCGCTCCATGGTAGGTTTAGTGTTAAAAAAGTCACATAAATGGTATCCTGCGTGCCCCTTGATAAATGAACTTTTTTTATAAGTTCGATAAAAAAATACAACTGAAATTAACCCTTTCCCTTCTAACGCCATATATTGGGTCATATAAAAAGTCTCTGCAGAATTTGCCACTAGATGGTGTTGAAGAAACCGCAGAGACTTTTTATATGACCCAATATATTTGACATCCACTTGACGGTCCACTGGAGACGAACGCCGGCATCCAAGGTGTCCTCATTTAGAAACATGAATAATGGTAAAGTTATGGATTAATATTTTTTGATCCTTACTTTATGGCTATTTCGGGATTCCTTTACATAAGTATATGTCTCATGCCCATTAGAAACATTTATTCTACCTATTTGTTATTGCATTTTTTGCTCTTAATTATTAGAAATAGCTGAACCATACGATCTCTCGAATGACAAACAACAGTAAGTTCTGGATTTATATAATACCTTTTGGCGAAGTATATATATCCCCTTTGACAATATGTTTTATATCACACTGAATTAAAGTATTAAGCTGTGTATACTTCGGATTGCGTTATAGATTTTTTAATGTATATTTTATATTTTTCGTTAATTACTTTTGATTGCGAATAGCCCTTTCAACTTATGACAAATATGTTTATATTTTATCATTGCATCTTATAAATAATTTATGAGCATATTGTTCGAAAGAAAGAACCTCTTTTAAAAAATACCAAGTTTTCCAAAAATGTATAATTTTGACCGTTCCAACAAGATGAATTATAGTAGAAAAATAAAATACTTTTTGAAAAATCTAATATTTGAGGTGACCCATTCATTTATATCTTATATTTGTTATAAGTATAGTAAAACTCCATTTTTATTATGGAAAATCAGCCACGAAATTGCGAGGTTATGTTTCCATTGTTATTGTACGTTACGTAACGAAACGTAGATCAATTTTCGCCATAACATACCGTACCGTGTATGACGTTAACGCGACAGCTGAAGAAACTGGAGATAAGACAGGATGGAACTTACGTTATTTTGATACTCGCAATATTTGCCCAAATGGAAAGCGGCCGATTGCAAGACCGGATAAGACAAATTAATCTCTTGCACCGTCAACTCCTCCTCGGTTGGTAATTCGATATCTTTGGTGACGACCATGTTTCAAAACGTTCCGTTCGTAATTTCGATTTCAAAATTACAAACCTTTTTTTGACTAACGATTCCCCCTTCGCAGGAATCGCAGGTGATCGAATCCTGCGAAGTTCGCTATGGGTTCGACTTCAGGTTCGAGTCAGCGTTGCCAACGTTAGAACTGGGAATGGAACCGATAGTCACGCCATCTTTGTCTCTCGCCCCGGCAGTCTGTTAAATTAAACGACCTCCCACAGATGTCGCCATGGACAAAATGTCAATTCTGGAGAAAGTAAATATTTGTAATTGAAATTACGAAGATTCCCGAGTACCGACGGGATCAACCGATTTCGTAGGATCTCGGATCGGACGGTTTCGTCGGTACTCGGGAATCTTCGAAATTATCAAATAGGATTGTGAAAAAGAGGGAGGGGGTCGATACGGAATCTTAAAAACCCCATGAAATCCCTATATAGGACATGGAGTTTATTTCTCACGACTATCGACCTGCCGAGAACCTCCGAAAGTTTTAGAATATTTCCGGGGATTCCCGAAGAGCTCAGAAATTTAGGAATGTCCCGAATTCCATAAGATCCCCTATAGGGTTCGTATCCCCCATGGCACCCCAAGGACCAAGAAACGAATGGAAAGTATGGCTTGTGGGTACTCTAACTCTTCGTCCCGTCCTTGCCCGTGCATTTCTCTTTGCAATTTAGGTCTATGAGGAAAATTTAAAAAAAAAAGGATGTAGAAAACAGAAATCTAAGCGAAAAAGATTGTTGTTTAAATTTTTGCATTTATTGAATTTTATTTATAAACACATTTTTGTATCTGTTTTCGTCATATGTATATAATAATAATATATTCGTTAATAAATGTTGAATATAATATTTTATATATATGTATAATAAATGACAATGAAATGTATAGCGCCGAGCATTAAAACGAGCAGTCAAATATTCATTATTAATTATTATCATTATTTATATTTATATTTATATTTTTTATATATATACTATATATATAATATTAATTAATTATATATCTTCTTACGTCGAATCTTCTTACTTATCATTTAATATACGTTGAGAGGAGAGGGAGGGATTCTCGGGACAGTGGAAAGGGTGGGGAGACACATTCTAATAATCACTATCCTTTTTTTTGTCAATTTCTTTCTAAACATCTTTTTCCGTAAATCTTTTTTTTTTGTTTTCACTCGTGTATAGCAAAAAAAGTTTGAAAAAAGAAAAACGAATACGATAAAATCACGGAGAAGAAAAAATGCACAGGTAAAGATAAACTATTTTGCTCTCGTGTCGTTACTTCTAATATCATTATAAACATCTTCACACACTAATCTTATTTTTTTTAATTTTTAGCTTTTCTTTTCTTGTAATATTCTTGTCGTGCTACACTTGATCAGCCTATTTATTTTGTTGTCGTTCGCGTTAATTTTTTGTTCTTTCGTCATTCATTAATTTTTCGTCTAATAATACGTTGATGAAATCACTTATATCCTATCTGCTTATTTTTTAACGTCGTTTTATGTTTTTAAACATTTTTTTACTGCTCAGTTGCTTGTTTTTTTCCAAAAATCGGAATTGTTCTCGTTATCCTCGTTTTTAGAATAATCGAAAAAGAATCTCGTTTTCGTATGTGTGTGTGTTGTGTATGTGTACGCATGTTCTCGTTATAATAAAAAATTGTCAATTCCCATGTATATAATCGCGTATCAAATTGTTATTATTGTGAAAAAAGACACTTTCGTATAAAATCGATTATTTATCCTTTTTGTATCAACTTTTTGACTTCTTTTAAATTGCCCCTAATTTAAAAAGTGTACCAAAAGGTCCATGTAGAGATCAAAAACTTGTTTCATTTTTACCTAAATTTTATATCTATCTAATACAATATACAAATAAATGCAAAAATTCTTTCGTTTTTTTTTTCTTATCAATTTCATAACTTCGTTGATTTTGACATTGGTTATTCATTAATTACAAAAAAAATGGCATATACGAGTTCCCGACAAGATAACAATTCCCCCGAGTACCCACACGCCGTACTTTCAACGTAGTGCCATTTTGCTCCATTCGTTGACCTTCCGGTTGACCATTTGACCTTTATCAATTGGTCGACTGGAAGTTTGCTCGAAAGTACGTCTCGCGGGTACTCCCTGGAAAGCTGTCAACTTGATAATGAATATCCCAATAACAAAACACCGTTTATGTGACTTTCATTCGTGGTAAATGCGAGATATTAAATACGAATATCAATTGTCTAAATTGTAATTTTATCAAAAAAATGTCTTGGAATGATAGTCCGCGCCGAAACGAATCCGCAGAGTACCCACAAGCCTTACTTCGGGCGGAGTCCCGTGACACCTTTTGACACGGGGTCAAGAGGGGCTTAAAATGGACCGGCATCAAAAGTATGGCATGTGGGTACTCTAACGACTCGTCCGGACATGCCGTTAATGAATGTCGTGTAAAAATTGCGATTCGATCGAAATGATTGCGAATAATTACGAAAGTGTCAACAAATGTCTTGTATTTCGATGGTCAATAGCTAAAAACCTTATTTCCTATTAATGAACATTTTCTTCCTTTCTCTACTATACTTTATAGCTGCATAAACAAACAAATAAAAAAGGGTGTCGAGCATACGAAGCTCGGAGAGATCTTTTTTTTTTATACTTCTTATACCCGCGTGTTACCAAATGTTTAAAATTCATCTACTCCTTCTTCTTCTCTCAATTCAATCGCCATCTTTCTAATCTTCTTTCTCCCTTTAACTATTGCAACATTTGGCCACAGGCTATTGCAAATTACCAATAAAAAGAAATGTTCACGAATCCTACGCCTCTAATGACTTCATTTTTCAATTTTCCCTTTTTTTTCCTTTGCTAATTTCTCGTCACAAAAATGGCGCGCGATGAAAAGACGGTGAAAACGTGTATCAACGTTATCACCATTTTCTTTAATATTATTATTAATATTATCTATACCAAAATGAATTTAACCTCTCCTTTAATGTCAAGTGTTTTCTTTTAAATCCACAGTTTTGTTTGATCCAAAAAATGTGGATTTTTTTTTATCAAAAATCGTATAAAGGAGCGAAATTCAACAGTCATTTTGGGTAGAGAGCTCGCAAGATCCATTCATGTATTCATTCGTTCATTCATTTAACCCTTCGTTCATTCGCCCACTCACGCAACGGACATTTCATTCGTACAATTTATTAAAATGAAGAGAAATCAAAAATCAAGCATCTTATTTGCTTTCCTTCTCCTTGTTTTCATCCACTTCCTTGTCCTTCTCGACATCCTTCTCCTCCTTGTCAGCCTTTTCCTTGTCTCCTTCCTTCTCCTCCTTGGACTCCTTCGTTTCCTTAGCCTCCTCCTTGTCCTCCTGTTTTTCTGGTTTTGGTAAATGCGTGTTCATGTCGAGAGTGGAGCAAATCTCGTCCCAATCGGGGAAACAACGTTCTTTGACACGCGAGCAGTGTCCCACCAGATTCGCACAGTTCTCTTGCATGTAGTCCCTCAAACTGTACGGTGTCTCCTTGTCGATATACAAAATTTGAGCGAGATGCGCGAATGCAACGACGTCGAGCTGTAAAAAGTCGAAAAAACGGAGATTATCATCACATTATCCCACTTTACTTCTAAACGGGGGAATTATTTGCATTTCGAATAAGAAATTTCGAAAGAGCTCGACGAAACCTTTTCTTAGAGTACCCACAAGGCATAGTTCTGAGAAGATGAAATTTTCCGAAAAAGCGCCATCTTCATTTTGGAGACCAGCAACTTCTTCGGAACCACAGCTTGTGGGTACTCTAACGATTCGTCTCGGCGCCCCCTACCGTGACCCGCCGTCGGAATTGCGAAAATACTTACGGTTGTCGGCTCGTCCCCGAAAAAGAATGGTTTGTCGGCTAGCATGTCGCACAAAACCTTGAGATCGTCGCAGCCGAACTGGGCTACCTCTTCCGCTGTGTGTATTCCCATTCCCTGGGCCTTCACCTTTTTCGCACCCTGCAACCAATCGAACTAAATTTCACTACAGTTGATCGTCACGTTGCATCCTTTACTTTTTTTTTATTTCAAGCACCGGCGTCAAAAGTAAAGAAAAGACAAAAACCTAAAAGGGAACAAAGAAAGAAACGAGAGCGAATGTTGAGTGAATGAAAACTTACCTTACGACCGAAAGTGAACTTGAATAAGAAGTTGAGGATCCCGTTGGGGATACGCGTTCCAAGGACGTGCTGCAAGTTGACTTTGTATCCCTTCAAGACGAGATCCAAATTTTTGGTGCGCCACCACGTGACGACCCAAGCGAGATGGTTCTCAATCATGGAGATCATCGCGTGGGAAACGCTGCGTTGCTCTGTCGTCAAACCGGCATCCAGATCTTTGCCGAATTTCTGACTCAATTCGCGCAGGATGATGGTGCTATCGGAGATTTCCTCTCCGTTCAACTCCACAAACGGCAACTGACCCTTCTTCGAGCGGAACTTCATTTTGTGGTCCACATTCTGTAAAAAACGAAACAAAAAACACATTATTCCACATTTGTCGCTTTTTGTCACAATCAACATCCCAAAATACCGCCATAAAACTGTACAGCGGATCGCGACGAATTTCTAGAATACCCACAACCTATATTTTGCTGCGACTTAGTTTCCCTCAAAAACCAAAATGGCGAATTTTTGAGTGAATTTCGGTGTCTCAAAAAGTATGGCTTGTGGGTACTCTGAGAATTTTTTTCGAGCTGCTCTGCACGGATATGCATGAAATTTTGGATTTCCTTTTACTCGGTTTCCAAAATATCTATATATGTTCATTTTTTGGGAGGGGTTCCGCGTATCATGGATACGTTCCTATTTAGGGAGGGGCATGGAGAGGGGTTACACACAACTCCACGTTTTGCGAGTCGCTCATCGAGCGCGCGTGGTTTCAGAGTAGGGGAAGAGAGAAAGAACATAATATATATATATACATATATATATACACACACACCAAACGCAACACGAGGGGAAGCAAAACGTCCTGAGGACGATGAACTCCACGAGCGATGGAAGGCAAGCAAGGCAGGCCAGCCAGCTTCCGTTGCATGGCAACGTATTTCCCCTCTTGCGACTCTTCACCCCCTATATAACCCTATATAACCATAGGTTCTCTTGGTAGAGTCGTTCGCCCCGGTATTGATCGTTTGGATGCTGCTTGCTAAGTCCCCCCTCTGACGCCATGTTTGAAGTTGTAAAGGGCTGTATGTATATATATATATATATACTACGACGCGACATCGACACTACATTCAACAATATCCATCCAGTTTTGTATTGTTTCCAATTGATTTCATAGAAACGCATAACAATCGCGGAAAATCCTTTGAATGAAAAGCGGATCCTATTCATAGCGGATTACCGGTAGAACAACATTTTTCAGAACTGCCGTGATGTTTTAGAGGTTTCTTTAGAGCGCAGTTGGAACGTACGGTTCAAGACGAGTTCAACGAGTACCCGTATGATATGCTTTCAACCCAGATCCGAGAAGTCGCTTTTTTGATTAATTTTTTTTAGTAAATGAGGGAAACTCGAGTTAAATGGAACATGGTTGGTGGAAAGTAGGTCTTGTGGGTACTCTACGAATCCGTCCTGATTTCTACCACGACTCTATGGTATTCAAATGTATATAGAACATTTTTTAGAATATTTTGTATTATAAGCGGATTATTAGGAGAACTATATTTTTCGAAACTGTGTCTTATAACAGTTTGCTTTGTTATAAAGTTTATACCAAAATTCGAAAAATGTCTTTTTTTAATTTACTTTTTTTGGAAATGAGGGAAACTCAAAATAAACGTCACACGTTTTGCGCAAAGTGGGTCTTCTGGGTATTCTACGAATTCCTCTTGAACTGTACTATAATTTTCTGGCATGTAAAAAAATATATGAAAGAAAACAAAATGAAAAACGAATTAGAAAACAACATATTTGAAAACTGTCATTATTGAACATTTTCGTTACCATAGGGTTGACAACTTCTGTCGAATACGAGTCCAACAAGTTCCCACGTGATACAGTTTCCATACAAATCCGAAAATTCATGATTTTTAATTATTTTTTTTGTAAATGAGGGAAACTCGATTTAAATATCACACAGTTGGTATAAACTAGGTCTTGTGAGTATTCTACGAATTCGTCTTGATCTCCTCTACAATTTTCTGCTACTTATAAAAATATATAAATAATCTTTTATATGGGGTCCCATTAAAAATGAATTATTATTACAAATTCTCTTTACCACGAGGCTAATAACCTCTGTTGAATAGGAGTCCAACCAGTACCCGCATGAACTAGGTTCAACGCTGATTCGAAATTTCATGCAATCAATTATTATTAATTAGTAAACGAGGGAAACTCGATTTGAAAGGTACACGGTTGGCATAAAGTGGGTCTTGTGGGTATTCTACGAGTTCGTGTTGATCTCTATTACAATTCTCCGATATTTAATAAAATAAAACTGTCCCCGTATGACTAAAAAAAAATCAATTTTTCTTTCCTGAAAACGCCATATGTCGCATAAAATATACGTGCCGCTTCTTTGCCCCCGGAGTAGACACGCGAGTGTTTCCGAGTAGACGCTTATCGAAACAAGTGTGTGGTCACACATGGATTTGTATATACATATCGAAGTGTGCAATATGCGACTGGAATACGGTTCGATATAGGTGTGTAAACCGTAGTTGAGGTAGGCCGGGCACCGACCTCTTGCCTAAAGCTTATCCCCACTTCCTCTTTCACTCATTCGTTATCTCTGCGAGTGTCGAGTTTGGAGTAGTAATGACTCAATAAATTTGATGCGCTACTAAATAATGTTCAAATTGAATATGAAATGACATCATATCGGACCGGCAACGAAAAGGAAAAGATGATGCCGGCGGGATAATAAGCTGAAAATATGTAGGAGTCGAGATTTCCTGTCGAAGAAAGGAATGTACGTCTCTTCAGGAATGCCACTTCGGCGTTAATCCGTGATAAGATAATAAGGTTCAATTGGATGATTAATTAAGGTCCACTTCTCTCAACTAAAGGGATAAATTGGAGACGTGCATTGCGACGTTGGCATGTCGGCACAAGGATTTATCGTTACAGAAGAACCAGCGGTCTTCAATCGACTTTCAAACCAGAATTTCGCCATTTCCCACACGTTTCCGCTTTTTTCTCGAACGGGGATGCATATTCCGAGAAGTAACGTGGAGAACTTTGTAGACGAAGTCGAGACAAAGAGTTTGAGTACCCACAAGCTGTACTTTGGATGACGTCATATCGCAACCCCATTGGACAATGGGTGAAACGGGACGAAAATTAAAGTACGTCGTGTGGGTACTCTAACTCTTTGTCGCGACGTCCTCTACAAGTATCGGCCATTGAAAAAGCATTTCGCGTAGTCTGAAATTCAAAGAATGGGAAAATATGCATTTTCGTCGGTAAGTATTGGATAGGCCGGAGTTGTCGGCCATGGAATCGTGCTTTCACCCAAGGTATACGTGGCGAGACAGTCATGAAAGGAACACATGAGTCACCCATGTCTGATAAATTTTTAATAACGCAAGTCTACAGAAAATTATCGACTGGCAAACTTACATGCAACTGTTTCTAGGAAAAATGAGACTAAGGGGCGGCAAGAACGTCAATAGTCTCACCTTCGTGCTAAAAACGAGCATTTTCTTCATTCGCAATTATTTATTGATCCGCGTAATAACGTTCCACTTTGTTATTTATAGCAGCCCCAAATTCGTGGAAAAAAACGTAGCAAAGTTCCATATTCTCCCCGTGTTTCTTCCACCCTTTGGACGAAACCCGGCTATTATTCGTTGTAAACGACTACTGACATGGAGACGAATCGTTGGAGTACCCACAAGCCGTACTTCAAAGCCAGCCCATTTTACCCCATTGAAACCCCATGGAAATGGGGAGGAGGTTGGAAGTACGGCTTGTGGGTACTCCAGCGACTCGCCGGGACTCCTTCTACGCTGCCGTGATGGCGGCGATTACCTTCGCGACGGTCGTGGCGAGATAATCGAAGGAATAACAATAATAACACGGCATTTTTCTCCACTTTGTAAATCATACGCTGCCTCTGCGGTTTCGGCTCGGCTTACGCCTTATAATCCAGCTGGATGAGTCGCAGTAGCATCGATATCATTCGTGGTAAGTTGTCTTCTACTCAGTAAGCACGTAATAATATACGACACACTATATAAAGCTAAGGTGGGACATACATATAAATACATAAGTGTGCCTTTTAACTGATTCGCACAACACAGCGCAGGGTAAATACCGCATGTATTTTGCATACATATATCATATATGAAAAGATACTTCATATAGTATCTCTTGAAAGGCTCAGACGTATTATGAATACCGATTTTCCTCTATGCACTCCATTCTATGTTGCGCATTTACTTATACGTACGAAGAGCTCCGTTTGCTATGAAATTCCTCGGCGTATGTTTCTGCTGCTTTATTTAATCGGCATCGCCATGCATACCATTAGAAAATTCCTGCCGCGCTGATCCTATTCATTCGCAAGCAGTCTTCATTGAAACAACGTCTGGACATGCTTCAAAATCGGTTTTCATTGGGACGATTTCGTCAAGGAGGTCGAGACAAACCCCTGGAGTACCCACAAGCCATACTTCCCGTGCCAAAGGTTTTGAAGTTCGGGGAAATGGCAGAACTTTTGAAGTACGACTTGTGGGTACTCCAGGAGTTTGCACCGAAACCCTTAATCCTTTTCGTTCTCTTCCATTACGACAATTTCATTGGGATCGAGACGAAGTTTTGAAGTACCCACGAACCATACTTCCCATTAAAATATCGCGAAGTTCAACGAAACGAGAGAACTTTTTGAAATACGTCTCTTTCATTAAGATAATTTGGTTGAGGAGCTCGAGACAAAGTCTTGGAGTACCCACAAGCTATACTTCCCACGTTATCAACTTTGAAGTTCGAGGAAATGGGATATTTTTTTGAAGTTTGCCTTGTTTCTCGTTCCTCGATTCTTTTCATCGTTTTTCATTACGATAATTTTGTTGAGGAGCTCGAGACAAAGTCTTGAAGTACCCACAAGCCATACTTCCCATGGAATATATTTTGAAGTTTCAAAAAATAAAAGAATTTTTGAAGTATGGTGTTTTTATAGAAATAATATTGTTAAAGAGGTCAAGACAAAGCCTTGAAGTACCAACAAGCCATAGTTCCCATGTGAAACATTTCAAACTTCAAACAAACGGAATAATTTTCGATGTACATCTTGTATGTATGTTACTTTGCAATTTTTCCGAGAATTCCATTCAGTTTTTTCGCATTACGATAATTTCCCCAAGGAAATCATGTCAGATTCGAAGTACCTACAAGTCGTACATCGTTTGAACTTCAAAGAAATATAATTACTTTGGAAGTACGCCTTGATGGTACTCTAAGATTTTGTACTTCTTTACGCTTTTCTCGAAGAATTTTCGACCCATCGTTCTTAGTTTCCGAGAAAAATCGGTACTTTCGAAATCTTTAAGTGGAACCTTATATTTGAGTCCACGATTGGCTACGCCATTGAAACGAGCGAAGGTCAGAAGATGCGTGCAGATGCACCGACGAGGCAAGGGCCCTCTTTCCTTCCCCCTCCTGCCACGCTCCTACTCCCTCGCCACCGAGTGTGCCCCGCCCGGGTATAAGAACAACCACCGCGAAGCCCCCATGGGTTTCGTTTCGTCTCGTCCATGGCGTGTCTGCTTGGAGCTAAAGATTAGCCAGCAACCTACTTCAACTTATTTACATGAAGTTTCTACTTCCATTTATTTATTATTTGTAGAAATTTTATGCGAACGCGTATCGTCCCCCCTTTCACCCCATGGCACAGTTATCAGCGGAATGATAAAAGAGAAATAAGAGACGCAATTACGGGAGGCGAAGGATCGGAATGCAGCGAGAGCCTTTTGGGCGCCGAAGGAAAAAGAAATATTTAGAATATAAAACTTCTAAATATAAATCTCCCATGTATGAAAACGAGATGTCAGTTCTGCCTGCTACTGCGAGTCGAGGGGGAGGAGAAAAGGAAAAAAAGAGTCGACATGTGGTACACATGTTAACACACATGCTGGAAATGAAATTTTCTCCCCCCTCACCTTCCCTGTAACACCACAAAGCTGCTTCACGTTCGCTACTTTTATTTTTAGAAAAACGCATTTTTTAGCCGCGAAAGCAGAACAGCCAGAACCCCTATATTTAACCTGCCTACCATAAAAATCCCGTTTTTTTGCATAATACTCGCTTTCATCCAACCGGTTGCTACTCTCGGCACGTACAAAGCTCGGGCAACGTCGAGACAAACTCCCAGAGTACCCACAAGCCATATCTTCCTCCGTGTCCCATTTCGCCCATTTGTAAATGGGACGAAATGGGACATGGTCCGAACCATGCCTTGTGGGTACTCTAACTCTTCGCCCGGAGTTCCACTACCCGAATTTTAGAACAAAAATAAAATCTTCTTCGATCGGTAGATTTTAAGGGACACCGAAATGGAACTTTTTCGAAAATAGGGCTTGTGGGTACTCCAAGGGTTGGTCTTGATCCCCTCTGTTACTATCTACACCGAAAACTGTAAACAAAGGGCTCCTGTTTGAGGAAATACCAAAATAAGGCATTTGCCTTTTATCTGACGGATTTAAATAACTTGTGTTTTATAAATACGATCATTTACGAGGTTACATTTTCCACGCATGCAACTGTAAAGGAGAAAGTTTGAAAATCACTGCAGCTGATGTATCTCTTTCTCTCTCTTATCTTTCTTTCTATCGTTCTCTCTGTCTACCCTGCTGCGCCCATTCCTATTTCCACAGCGCTACGGTGGAATGCAAACACCTGGTTGATAGTCAAAGAGAAACAGAAGGAAAGAGGGAGAGAACCTATCCATCGTCGATGGAGGGAATGCGGAAGCTGAGGAATTTTTTTTACACATTTCAATATTAGTTCTGTTTCAGCTGAAATAAGAAATGTGGAGTTCGGAGGTGGCATGTACAAATATTTCTCTTATCTCTGACCCCTCGTGTTTTCTTTCGTACCAAAAAAAGAAAAATGTGTCTTATCTGTTTCGGGATAGAGTAACGCTTCTTTTTTTTAACGGAAGAGAGCGAGACGGACAATTGTATAAAACACGTACCGGAAATGGGTTCAGCGTGTCGGAAACAATCGATTGCGTACCGTCGCATAAATGGTTCTACGGTATGCGCAAGCTCGATTATACGTGACTTCACTCCTGATTAGTTTTAACACGCGTTACATCGTTTCGCGTCGTATTTTCGCTATTCCATGTACCAACTTCCGGTTATCTTTGCATTTCTAGATCAGGCTGCTCGAGACAAAGAGTTTGAGTACCCACAAGCCATACTTTCTACCTACTTTCGAAGTAATCCAAATTCTAGATGGCGCTGGCGTCGAAACAAAAAAAGTGTTCCGAACCCCGGCTTGTGGGTACTCAAACTCTTTGTCTCGACGCGAGGGTCCCGATTCGAGTGTTTGAAATTGTCCAGACGCTTCGAGAGTCCTAAAACAACAAGTGATGCAGTGAAAAGCCCTTTATGCGTGCTCTGAAAGAACGGCTTTGTTTCTTTCTCGGCTACTCCTATTCCCGGCATCTAACATCGCGTTAATTGACCTGAATAAGTCGGAACTTTCCTTAACGTAAATAAACGTTCGTTGTTTTCCTTCGTGCTCACGATTATAATTATTTTTCCACTCTCTTTCGCTCGGCTTGTTCGTATTTGCGAATTTCGTGATTAGAAACCCATTTTTTCCTTCGCCTCGTCATCTTCTTTTAATTAAACGAATTCATCTCGTTTCGGAACAAGGATGAGTTTTGTTCCGGGAAATACGTGTCAGTCGAGATTCTTCTCACTGCGTTACTTATTTTTTTTCTTATTTTTCTATTCTACTTCCGTTTTCGAAATGCTTTCATTTCGTTCTGGCTATTTAAGTCCCATTTTCAAGTGAATTTTAACGACGCGTTTCTGGGAAGAGATTTCGCCATTTAGAAATGAGTAACTCGGGTCTAGCAAATTGCCTCGACTATTAAGATACCTGAAAATATTTATGTTTACATTCCCGAGGTACACCTCAGGTATGTAAACGAGATAATAATATCTATCAAGGGTCATGTGAAAACCCCAAACTCGAATTTACAAGCTCCATGTCATTTTCTACCGTTAGCAACAGCTCGAATTATCGAGAAAGTAATTATCCAAAGTGGAAATCCCAATACAATGCGAACCAGGTAGTTTCCAGAGAACTGGAACAAGCAATTTCGAGTAGAGGAGATCGAGCCGAATTGCCAGAGTACCCACAAGCCATACTTTAAAGCTGAAAAATAATTCCCCGTGAAAGTAGCCTATGGGGAAATGGGGTCCCATTTTTTTTCGATTGCATCATGAAATTTCGATAATCGACATCGAGACGAATCGTTTGAGTACCCACACGAGTATGCGTAAATTAGAAGCAAAAGTTTTTGAAAATGGGAGTTTTTCGAAATAGGTGGGAATGGGACAGTTTCGGAAGTATGGCTTGTGGGTACTCGAACGCTTCGTCTCGCTCGGCGGAAAGGCTTTTCGGGGTAGATGAAGCCATTGCTGCGTTCGGTTCGATAAAAAGCGAGAGACTCTCATGCAGGATCGTAAACTCAAAGGGGAGAAAAAAAAGTAAAAAGCCTCCAATGACAGATTGGAAAATGGAATGGTTGACTTCTCCACGCGTTTCTGAAGACGATAAGGGCCAAAGTATGCAGTAATCCTTTGTTCAACGCGTCTGAATACACATATCTATATATCTACATGGATCCATACATACACTCCTTTTGAATCTTTTCTTACAATCGCAAACGAAAGTTTGTATCCATCTCTTGAATTCAGCGTGGAAAATGTAGAGGGCGTCGTTCCGAACCCACACACACACACAGATGCATATACACAAGCGCACTACGCCAACGACAATGCTTGCAATCTTTCAATTAATCAATAAAAGTGTCGCTCTCTATTCATGAATTCTGCGATTTGCAATGAAAGGTAATCAAAATCGTTTCCTTTTTTACGCAATACTGCAAAATCAATCGTATGCGACACTCTTTATGTACCATCCGAAACGTGCGAAGAAAAAACTAAAAAACCTTGGATTGCTTTTCCCAATCACGGACCAAAGTCCGTCCTGTTGGTGTAGTCGTTGGACGCGTCTCGACGCCCTCTACAAAAATTCCCGAATTTCATTTTCCCCGTTTTCAACCCATTTTAGGGGATGATATTTGCAACAAACAAAAGATACTTTGACTGTGGCAGAGGAATGCGCGAAGCGCCAGATTCCTTCGCGTCGAAGCCGATTATTTGTTTTGTCCTATTGTGGTATCGTGTTTACCGTTAAAACTATGTCCAAAATAAACACACACACACATATATATGCATACGTGTATGTAATCAAATATAATATTATTATTATTATTCGTATACACATAATTTGTGTTCATAATTACATGTATTACATGTAGTATATTAACATATAATGTTTCATACATGTATGCATGTGCATGTGTGTGTAACATGTATTTACTTATTTAGGTAAGTAGGAAATATATTTATGTTGAAAGATACGAACCTCGTATTTGATGCCATTTAATCTGAGCCATGTCTCCACCTTGAGGCAATAGGGGGAAACGGAGGGCAGCAGGGGCATCCGCGAGAACTGGTATAGGTACACCACGTCCTTCTCGAAGTTGGCTTTGTGCACGGTGATGGCCTTAGCGGGGGCCGACGCTGCGGCGTCGCTACCCGCCGTCGTTCCACCGGCGGCCCCGGAATCCTCCTTCTTGCCCTGCTGCTGGTCCTCCTTCTTCACCGCCGAGCTCTCCTTCTCGTCGTCCTGCTTGTTGTCCGGCGGCGTCTCGTCCTTCAGGGCCTCCTTCATCTCCTTCACGTCCTTTATCTCCTTTGTCTCCGTACTGTGGTTCTCGCTCTCGGTAGCCATCGTCATTTTCGACCGATTTCCTTTATGTCTCTCTTCGGGTCCTCGAAAAAACACAATATCTATCCTCCCTCTCTGTCTATTCAAAAAAAAAGTCGCTAATCTCAGCACCGAACCCCAAATCTGCTTTACGACCCTTTTTTGCGAGATGACACCTCCCGAATGCCGCTGCTTCTTAACGGACGTTCCACTGCGACTAAACGGCTTGCGCTTTGCTTTGCTTTGCTTCGCTCGCTTGGCGTTCTCGCTTCTCCCTCTCGCCGGCCGGTTTACTTTGGCTCTTCGTATCCACGTCCCACCCTTCGGTAGCTTCGCTCGCTCGCACTCACCCCAGTGCCGCGCATGCGCAGAAATGCGATTACAAACCCACCGAGTGCCACAACGCGATGTATCCCGTCCTGCCTGGCCGCCACACCCCACTGCGAGACAGAGACGGAGCTATTAAACATCGTCACTCCGCTACTGCTGCGCCGAGGAGATGGCAGCGCCATCTTTAATTATCCCTCTCGCTCTCTTCCCATGGAACATCGCCCAACGTTTACGCTTTATTCCTTCTTCCTTTCTTTCCCTCTTTCTTTCTGTATCTCATATCTTGCCTCCTTGTTTTTTACCTCCCCTCATTGTTGATCTTCTTCTTGTTCCTCTTCTTCTTCTTATGTATGCTCCTTCTGCGTCTTCTTCTCTCGAAAGTAATATTTCCATGAGAGACAATTCCGTTCTTTCTTCCTTCCTTCTTTTAGCTGGTACATTTTTCTTTCTTCATTCCAGATGAATTTTAAGGGTGTATACGTACACGTAGATAAGAAATGTGTGTGTATGTAATAGATATATATTTTCTTCCTTCTCTATTCTAGATTTTTAAGGGTGCATATATTCATATATAGCATTCCTATAGGGTGTACTATACGGAATGTATATTGTAGAAATACTATATATCTGTATATACTATATATCTTGGTATATCTGTAATACATATCCAATATATACCCTATATCTATACCTATACTCCCTTAAAACTCCAGAATAAAAAAATATTTTAATACGTATATACCTATACATTTTTTCTACTTTTATATGTATACAAAACTAATATATGCGAATGGTGGCACACATATATAGGGTATATATGTATATGAGCGTATAGTTGGCGTGGTAGCGAAGAGGACTCTAATATCATGAAAATTCAGGGGTGAAAATCTCATTCGCAGAGCCCCTTTCTATCTTTTTGGTAATTACTGCATTTTTCTTTTATCGCCCCTCCACCCTTCGTTCCATTGTCGCAAAGGTAGGATGGTTCATGGTTGGCAGTATTATACAGGCTGGTAACTTTAATCTCGGATTCGGAGAGTACTCGCCTCCGACATTCGGCTGCAGACGACACTCCTTAGAGCCATTATATTATGCTCCACTCCGTCTCTCTTCCCCGGTCTCATTATTGAATATATGTTATTCTTCAAGAGGGAACGAGACGGACGGCGAGTTTCCAAGGAGTACCCATTTCAATATGGAATATGAAAAAACTTTTATATATATATGTATATAAGAGAGACTTTCCTAATATCGATATTAAATATTATTGTATATCAATATACAGATAGTATTGCATGTATGAAACATCTCTATATATTGTGTGTCAATATATGTGATATAGATGTATTACTTCTACATACATATATACGTTGTATATGTATAATACATTATATACACACACTTGAGACTTTACTGAGGGGGAAACGAAGTAATTCATTTCGAAAAGTTCTCTTTTTTTAACTGCAAGGTAGTTAAAATGTGCTGAAAATGGAAAAAAGACGTAAATATTAATACTATTCAAATCAGGAACGTATCGGCAAAAACGGAACCCTTCACTCGGGAGGGTAAATAATTTAATGCTTTTTTTATTACCTTTTTTCCGAACTAACTTCAATCATGAATATCGAAACCCTCTTTCTCCTCATTTCGTACATTTCTCATTTTAGCAACACGTATTGTGCTTTTTTTCACCTAGCAACGTACCAAGCATCCGCAATACCCCCGGGTAGTGTTTTAGAGTTTTAATAAGCTTTTTAAGGAAAGGACCTTTTTTTATCCTATTTCTTTTCTTTTTTCGGAGAAATTCGGGAGTTGCGATATTTTGATAAGAGACGGAGGGATCGTATATTATTTCGGTTTTGTCCAGGGACGTAGCGTAATTGACAGGACCCGTAATTGGAAGGGAATGGATTAATGATCAATTCCCTTCTAACAAAAATCAGTTTTTGATCAAACGGAAAATATGAATTACTTCACCCGATTTCAAAATTTCAGGGGCGTAATAAAAAAGCAAAAGACCCTCTTTAGGAAAATTCTTATTTTTTTTTGCATTCATTAGATTCTTACCAGGGCTGCATTTCTGAACTGATTCTAATTTTTCTCCCTCTTTTTTGTATATCAACAAATTTCTCGTATTTTCTATTGAAAAAAGGACAGGCGCGTATAAAGGAATCTGGGAACCCCTGGAATAAAATTGTCTTCCCCCAAAATGTAATAATCTTTCGAGATCATAGCAATTTTTGTAATTTATTTATTTAATGAAAAAGGGGGTTGATACAGGGCCGTATCAAGTAACAAGGGGCCCCTTATTTTTCTTCCGTATTTGATACGTTCCTTTTTCAAGATTATTATTACGACTCATATTATGCTTTCTCTTTCGTTTTTCTAATTATGAATTTGTATGTTTTATTGCAAAAAAAAGTACAGGAGCGGATCAAGGAGTGTGGGAACCCCTCGTATTAAATTTCCTATCCTGGAAATCCAAAATATTACTGAAACCGAAGTGATTTCTGTAATTAATTGATTTAATTTATTTAATTCGGTGAAAGATATGGCCCAGGGTCGTATCAAGTACCACCGGAACCCAATTTCAAAACGAGAGAATAGGAAAGAAAATTCTCTATATTATGAAAACACAGTTTTGGGACGTCCCAATTTTCTCAGGAGCGTGTCCGGTTCCGAAGTAACCCTTTCTCTTTAAATTATACGTTTGAATATTCCTATAATGCATAATTTGTTTCAAGTGTATTTATAAAGTGATTTTTTACTGCAGAAACGTACCGATGAACATTAGTAACCCACTTTCTCCAAATTCTTTTTTTTGCACCGAGGATTTTTCAACCTTTTTTTCGTTTCTTGACTTTCATACAACGATTCGAGTTATAAATAGTTTCCAACTGTTCCTTTCATTAAATTTCCCTCGTTTGAATGGAAACAGATAAGACGGAAAAATATGCGCGTACGTGTGTCCGTGTATGCGTGAGATGAGAAATGAAGGAAGGGTTCGTGGCCTCTATTTAGTATATTGTAAGAAGTAATTAAGATAAGTGACGTCATCCACATTTTTTCCCCTCTTTTCATACTTTCCGACATGGGAAGCAAATCGTAACTCATCGAATTAAGCTTAATCCTCGGTAACTCCAATTTTCTCTTGCTTCTTCTCATCGAAACTTTAAACAAGAGAAATATGGTATAAACAATAATAATGATAGATGGTGGAATAATCATCCAACTATGCGGAGCGGGATTCGCCGTGCTATATAACAATTGATCCTTTTCGGTTGAAATTTTGTAAGGGGAAGTTAATTAAATAGGAGGAGAGCGATAAGAATAATAGATAATTCGTTGCTATTAGAATTTCCAAGAGGCGATAATGTATACATATATTGTAATATCTATATAATATACTGTCAATTATTAGAGAAATCCCATTATGTAGAATATCTGTGCATGTATATTTTATATATTATACGTTTCTATTATAATTATTATACGTAATAATGTTTTATTTTTACTATTAATTTTATATTGATCAATATTTATTCAATTAATATTTTATTTTTATGTACTATTATACGTAATAATAATAATAATAATCAAATAGGTACTATATCACAGATATTATATTTTAAAAGTAACATGTGTGCGTGTTTTTTTTTATAAATTCCAAGAGCAATGAATTAATTCCTTATTTCAATAACAATTACCACTCCTAACATTTTTTTTTCATCTTTTTTTTTATAATAAGCAAATAATACTGAAGATTAATATCTACGATTTTTTGGGATTATATTTCAAAGATAATGATGATATATGCTGTTTTTTTTATAATTGTTAGTGCGCTATTTAAGTTTTACTAGAGAGATTTACCGGAGTAGTAATAATAATTAATAAAACACAACTTTTTAGCAACTAAAACTATTACTACTAAAACTTTCCCTGTGGTAAATAGTTTTCGTTTGCCTTGGCTGGGATTCGAACCCTCGACCCTTCGAGTCAAAGGCAAGAACTTTCGCCACTGAGCCACGGTGGTCCTGTTAACTTTACTATTTAAAAACAACTCTTATAGTAAAAATTGTTTTTAACCTTAAAATTGCAATTATTATGAAGTATACCTTCAAAAAATCATAGTTCCAAAGACAATTTTAAATAATTACTGTAAAACTTTACGGTTAAACAAAAATGCAATTCTCAATGTTACAAATGTTTTGAAATTCTCCCTTTCAAATATTTTCAACGAAAGTGGCAATTATCTAAAAATACGAGTTTTCAAACGAAATAATGATTTTTCTATCCTCTTTCCATCTGTAAAGAAAAAAATCGGCACTTAGGACATTGAATTTCCCAAAAATATGAGTCTCGTCACAAAAAACGACACAGCAATTATTCTTATCGTTGTCGGCGTATTTTATTATCCACCCCTCGGCAAATTTCAAAGGTGAGGTGTATCGATCTACCCGAGTTTTGGTATATCAATTATTTATTGTATTTTCTTCTAAGTGTTTCTTTCATTCTTTTTTTATTTTATATTATTGAGAATTGGAGAGAAACCGGCAGTTATACGCAAACCGTAGGGTGCTACTAAAATATATTATTATTATCATCACTTTTTCTCAGTAACAATGGTTCCCAGTGGAGTGGAAGGGAGAAAAAAGGAGAAATTACATACTACAAATAAAATAAAACAAAAATGAAATGAAATGAAATGTTGAGAATACGGATACATACGTGACCCGAAAGTCACACGAGTGTTACGGAGGGTTAACTTGTTTATTTACGTCCCTCTGGTAAGAAAGTCATTCCAAAGTGAAGAAAGAAAAAAGAAAAAGAAGAAACAGAAGTTCCTTTCTTCCCGAAACACAAAGTGGCAGAAGGAAGTAGAGGTCGAAGTACGAATTTGCAAGATTGTTTATTAGCCATTGTTACATTGTTGTTTGTTTTATTCGTATATATTATACATTTCTAGAACCTACGGGAAAAAAGGGAATTAAAATTTGAATATTAAAAAAAACAGGGAGGAAAAAAATACTTCTTCTCTCTCTCTCTTTCGCTCGTTCTCTCATTTAAAAACGAATATACTTTCTTCCTATTAAATGTTCTATTACAAAAAATAATAATAATAATCAACATTTCATTCGATAGTTTCTTTTCAGTGTGTTTCTTCCTTCTGTTTTTCGATAAATATATTAATCAACGCGCTCGCCAATAAAATTCGAGTTTGTGCAAAGGAAAGACTAAAAAGTAAATTAAAGGAAATTGATTTAATAATATCTAAGGAATGTCGTCGATCGATTGAATTTCATATCGATCTTAAATCAATCACTGATTCGTTCGTTGCTCATTATGCGTATACTCGTTCCTCTCTCTTTCTTTTCCAAGTATGCGCATCTAGCGATTCTTTTTTTCGGATTTCCACAGTTCTTTCCTCGTGTCGTTATTATAAATATACAAAGACTAAGATTTAACGTTCCCCGCGACTCGTTTTTTTTATTTATTTCTTCTTTTTTTGTTCTCACCTTTTCGTATGACTAATAAATGCCTTTCTTTCCGAAAAAGAAATCGAATTTTGTATCTCTCTACGCACTTTTCCCCTAATATTCGTCTAAAGAAGTGTCATATATATCCGTTGACATCGACAATGGGTAGAGGACGTCGAGACGAATCGTTGGAGTACCCACAAGCCATGGTTTCCACCCGACCCCATTTCACCCCCATTGAAATGAACGATAAGAGAGTCAATGGGAATTTTTGAATCGTTGGATTATCCAAATGGTTTCGTATAGCGAGAAATGGGTACGGGAGGTCGAACCGAATCGTTAGAGTACCCACAAGCCATGGTTTCGAAGCAATGGTTTTCCCCATTGACACGATCAATGGGACCAGACGGAAACCATGCGTTGTGGGTACTCGGAAAATTCGTGGCGATCTCAGCAATTGGGATTTCGTAGGAAAAAGGGAATTCGACGCACCCCTATGGAGTAAAATGAAAAAGAGTGGGGAAACATGACTTCCTTGTACTCTACGACTTCGTCGACACGTTCTCTACCGTTCTAACGCATATATTGATACACACAGCACACCTACGAGTCACATCGAAGTGATTTAATTTTTTTCGTTCTAATAAAATACTTCTGAAAAAAGGAATTAGCTATATAAAACTCGTAACAATCGTAAAATAAAATTAAAATAAGTACAAACACTATGTCTTCTTTTTTCTTTTTGGGAAGGATACAAATTTTAAATGCTACGGAAATGCATCCTTTTCTTCATTTCGTTAAATTAACTGTAAAATAACAAATTCAATCTTTCTTTCTTTTTTGGGACAGGGGGGAAGAGTATTTTCATTAGCTGCCGCCTACTTTTTTTTTGTTTTTTTTTGTTTCATTTGATTGGTAATACTATTAATATATAGTTGGACCGAAAGAAATTGTGGGTTTACTTTAACTACTATAATTCAAGTGAACTTGACGCGGTAGTGGCGTTGATATGATCTTGCAGACATATACGTAGATCTTTCTCATCTAGTTCACCTTCAGTCTCGACACTCAAACTTCTCACAGTACCTCCTTCGCTTCCAACACCAGTCGTTCCTCTTTGTCTCCAGCTTTCCAGCCTCATGACCTGAATGTGGCATTTATATTTCGTTTTTTATTCTTGTACGATAAACAGTAGCTTCTTTGTTGTTATAATCTACAAGTCTTTATATACACAAATCGTTCGGAATCTAATTTTAAACATGCCACAGCGAAAGAAGACGTCGAGACAAAGTCCTGGAGTACCCACAAGCCATACTTCGAGTCAACTTTATCTACGCCATACGCCAAACGCCATTTTTGGATTTTGGAATGGCTGCGAAAGAAATATTAATCTAAAAGTATGACTTGCGGATATTCATGGAATCTATCTCGTTTCGTACTTTCAGGTTCCAAGTAGACACAAGCCATACTTTCGTCTAAAGCCATATGCCATTTTGGATTTTGGAATGGCTGCGAAAGAAATATTAATCCAAAAGTATGGCTTGTGGGTATTCATGGAATCTATCTCGTTGCGTACTTTCAATTTCCAAGTAGACACAAGCCATATTTTCGTCTCGAGCCATATGCCATTTTGGATTTTGATATGGCTGTGAAAGAAAAAAAAACCATTCTGAAAGTATGGCTTGTGGGTACTCGTAGAATTTCTCGTGACTTCCTGTACACGTTTTTCGGACTCAAAATGAAGTATTGACGATTCACATTTGGAAAAAAAGATGAAAGTTGAGAGGAATGAAAGTGCATTGCGTTGGCACGGAATAAAATCAAGCGACAACGATGGAGGCATGCAAAGAAATAGATTGAGAAAAGATAGAAGACAACAACAACACCAAGTGAAATAGGCAATGTTAAAAAATGCTTACGCGTGAGATTTTGGTTATTTTTTAAACTTACTCGAGCCAGCGCCAAGGCTCTGTCTCCGGACTGGTGATTGGCGTAGGAAACTAAGGGAGACAGAGATAATAATACACACCAATTTTTTTTTAATGTATATATAAGCCTCCGAACAACGGGGAAATTATCGGGGACAGTGTCCCCGAACCCCCCCCTCTTTCCTGGGTTTTTGATTTATAGCAGGAGAATGTTATTAGTAAAAGCAAGCCATGTGTGTATGTGTGACATTGCAGTAAGAGGTGTAAAAATTCGTCTTTGATACATCGATGCGCTTTGATGATTAGCATATTTACAAAAGAAAGACGTACAAATAAAAATCAGACAACGAAAAGTGTGTTTGTGTTACGAAGCAATTGGTTCGATTGAAATGATGGATTTTTCTTTTCCACTCCTTACTGCAATCATTTTTGTACAAAGTAATGTCCAATCCGTGTTATATCCCATGAAACTGACATTTACCTCGGCTTTTAATTCGGCTACTTTGTCCTGCAGTTCGCGCACTCTCTCACTATCGTCTAAATTATTCCTAAGTTCGCCTTCTGTGTACATTTCTTCGTTCTGGAATGGAAAAAATTAGAAAATCAATTAAAATCATGTTCAGCGGGTCGAGACAAATTCATAGACTACCCATAAAGCATGTTTCTTAATTAACTTTATTTTGCTCAATTTCAAAATAGGGTCGAATGCAAAAATGTAAATAAAGGTTGCAGTTTACCCCAAATATATGTTTTTTCTGGGGGGGGAAAAAATTTTAATTTTCAAAATATAGCTTGTGGGTACTCCAAGACTTTCTTTCAACTTCCCATTTACGAATCCATAATGAAAAATGACATAACTAAATTCGCGATTCGCTACAAACCTTAAGTTCGAGAACCGATATCTTCTGTGTAAGTTCGGCGACTTGTTGAGCATGTTCAGCATCACGAATCCTCGCCATCATGGTTTCGTCTTTCATCTTAGATTCTAAATCCGAATACTTGTGTTGCTGCTCGCGTAATTTCGCGGCCAAGTCTTTTTCACGTTGCAGTGCAGACTCCAATTCTTCCTTAAGTACTTTCCCGCCCTCGTCTTGGCGTCTCAATTGATTAGTAGTTACTTGTACTTGGGTTTCCAATTCCATTACTTTCAGTCGCAATTCTTGTACTTCCGTTAAAGCTGCCATTTCGCGAAGCCTCGTTGTCATGAGATCCTCGTCGAGTTTCTGAACTTCGTGACCCTTATTCTCCCAGAACAGTAACTTTTTAGGCGTCGAATCGGCTCCTTGACTCGTCTGGGACGAACGATGCTCTTGCAAATGCCTCTGCCATGCCGCGCTCAATTCGGTCACTCTCTGACGGAGATCCTAAAAAAGAAAAATCCGAAAAATAAAATTGTTTTTTCTCAAATTTCTAAGAGCCATCGTGAAATAGTGAACTTTCGATAGGGTTATCTTATAGAGGAGATCCGGACATTTTCTACGAATACCCACAAACCATAGGTACGTTGCAACACGTGGATTCAGAAATGCAACTGCCCTTGCAACTTCACGGGCTTACCCATGGGGAGGTAAGTCCAAACCATATCGCTTTAATGCAGAAAGGCGATAAAGTATCTGGTTGCAAAAATGAAATTGTCGGAATTGTACACTTCCAATCGCGTTGGGGAACATTTCTTCGCAATTGCAATTGCCGCTGAGACAACATTCAAATCCATACCGAGTGGATATTCGTTCGATTCGTCTCAACCTCAGAACTAATAAAATAATTTGCAATTTACAGACAATTGCAGTTGCAATTTAAGCATCATTGAAACCATATGATGTGGGTACTCGTTGCGTTCGTCTCATTCTCGGGATTAATAAAGTTTCGATTATTGATATACAATTTATACGCAACTGCAATTGCAACTGCGACATGACCAAAACCACATCGTGCGGGTACTCGTTGGATTCGTCCGAACCTCGGGAATCGGAAAATTCCTTCGAAAATCAAATCCGCGTTACCTTCAACGATAAATTGGCTTCGGCCTCTCTCAATTTGGCGGCAATGAGCTCCTCCTGCAAATGGGCCACCGAATTGTCTGGCGTCGACTCTCTCAACGTTTTCTTATCTTGCTCCAATTCCTGTATTCTCGCACGAAGCTCCTTTATCGTGGCATCGTTTTCCGCTTCGTGCAGTCTTACTCGTACTAATTCCTCTTGAAGGCATTGTATCATTTCCTCCTTTTGCGACAAAGCCTCCTGTTTCAATAAAACCTCATCCAGAGACGATTGCTTCGATGTCAAGTTCTCCTCCAATAATATTGATAAGGATCTTAATTCCTCGTGCGCTTGTTCCAGCTGATGGCTCGTTTCCAGATGAGTATGTTTCAAAGCAGCCAGTTCTCGTTGCACCACAAACGCGGTCTCCTCCTCCTCGGCTCGAGATACTTGCCCGCGTACCAGTCTATCGGCCAATTCCGCCGATTCAGCTTCCAATAATTCGGTACGTTGTCGCAACAATCGATTCTCCGCACGTAATCGGCGCAATTCCACCATCTCCTCCTGCTCTTTCATTTTTAATACTGTGTAGTCCTTTTCAAGTTTCTTCATGCGCTTGGGATTGATTTTCATGGTATACGCGAGATTCATCAGTCGGTCCGGGTCGGCTTCCGCTTTTCCGGGCAGTTGCTTTTGGAAAAACTGAAACAGGAGAAGGAAAGAAACAGGAAGAAATTAAAAACTTTCTTGAAATTTTTTTAATTTGAGAATTTTTGGTTCATTGATTGCGAATCCGTTGCCAGATTTTTGAGATTACGAAAAAAATATTTAAAATTTGCATGGACTTTTAAAAAAAAGTTAGGACACTTTTTAGAATTGAAATTTTTTAGGATCAAACAATTTCTGGAAGTTACATTTTTTAAAAATTCTATAGCAATTTATCGAAGTTAAAATTGTATGCATCTCACACACAGCTGTAATTGAAATTGCATCATCGATACAACCATACCATATGAGTATTTGTTATCTTCGCCTTACCTTCACTTCAAACTTTAATTAAAACAAATTCAACTAAATTACAAATTTAATTGTTAACTAATTCCACTAAAATTTTTATAAAGTAACGACGTTTTTCTAATAGAAATAAACTTATTATAAATTATAAAATTTCTTTAGAATTATTTTAATTAAATTCTATAAAAATTAGTAGAGGCAAACTGCAAAAATCTGGCATTAGATACTTCAGAGTAATAATAATGATTACAATAAAAACAAAAAGTCATAAAACTTACTTTCAGCATTCCCTCCATATCCAAACTAAGAAGATCTTCTTTCCCCAGATGTAGCATCGCAAGAGCAACTTTAAATATGATCTCCATGCCCTCGGACAAAAAGACGTCGAATATACGGCAAGCCAATGGTAAACTCAGAGCTGTTGTGAACAACGTGAGGAACCACGAAGAAGCGTACATCGACGTATGAAAACCTTGTGCCGTAAAGTGCGCATGCAACTCCGGCTGGGTATCGGCCACTAAATGCTCCAACTGGTACATACACACCCCCAATTCGGCCATACTCGGTTTGAACATATCCCTAAGCCTGTACTCCTGCATCAGTGCCACTAATACTGCGAAAGCTTCCTCCTCCGGCATTTGCTGTAACCGAAAAACCGAGATGAACATCTCCTTTCTGCTGCAAAACCTCTTGAATCGAAATTTCTCTAAAAGATTCCTGTTGAGGAAGCTCAGACAAATTCACAGAATACCCACATGCCATATTTTCAAATTTCTCCAATTTACCCCATATTCAATACCATAAAAGAAAACATTATCATAAGTATGGCTTGTGGATACTCTATGAATTCATCTCGACTTGCTTTACTCAAATCCAGCCAAATTTCCCACAATTTCCCATTCTGGTGGCATTCCCATGCACTCGAATGGGAAGTCACCAAAAGTGTGGCTTGTGGGTATTCTCTGAATTCGTCTCGAGCTCCTCTTTCGGAAAAACACCACGGATTTCATTTTTCACCTGCATCAGAAGCAGGCCCACGATGAATCCAGATCCTTGGCAGTATCCGACTTCGCGGTCGTGAAGACTGTAAGCCTTCATGACGTTGAAGAGACTCTCCTGCCCGAGTCCATCCTTCTCTTTGAAGAAATCATGTTCGGGATAAGTTCGAGCGATATCTCGTCTTATGATACGCTCGCAGGCCGACGTGGCTTTGATGTATTCCGCGAATTGTTTCTTAACGGGAGAATCGTGAGCTCCGCTCAGCAGTTGCCAGACTATCCCGCGGAAATGATGCGGAATTCCCTGTCGGACCAGTTCCTTGACCGAATCCTTTCTCTTCTTCCAATGGTGATCCCAGTCGGCCACGATGTGACCCCAGAGAGTCCACGTGTTTTCCTCTCCATCTAAATTCGTCGAGTTCTGACGTCGGGAGGAAGAGGACGAAGCTACGCTGGCATCGATACCTAAGCTCCCTCCCGACGCCAATGACACCTGCGATGTGTCAGACCCTTTCCTGCTGTGATTGCTTTGCAAGGAATTCAACGACTTCTCATCGGACTCGATTAACCTGGCGAACGGAAGGAAGCAAATGCATTTAGAGTGGGTTCCGCTTGCAGGAAATGTAAAGCCGAGTCCGTAGAGTACCCACAAGCCATACTTCCGACGACCTTTCGTTTCAGCCAATCAGGGATGGACTGAAACAAAAGGTCGTCGGAAGTATGGCTTGTGGGTACTCTATGGATTCGTCTCGATCCCCTCTTTCGTAATTTCGACCTCTCACCTGTTGACTTCTTCCAGTTTAGCTAATAAAGCCAGCTCGTCGCTGGTAATACTCTGTTGCGAGGAGGACGTCGGCAGCCCCTCCTCTTGCGCTAACGTTCCCGCGTTAGGTAGTATGGTGAAGAGGTCTAGGGACTTCAGCGATTTCTCATCCAAACGTATTCGCCTGAAATCGAGAGAAAACGAGATGATTAATAATTTGTCAGGTCGAGATGATGATAATGATGATGATGATAAATTAGTCGCTCACCTGTTGGCTTCTTCGAGTGCCGCTAGAAGAGCGAGTTCTTGTGCAGATGGTACGGACTCTTCGTGAAAGCTCGATTTACCAACAGTGCACGTAGTCATCACCTACTTTTCATAATTAATAGCGACATTTAACTTTCCAGTTAAATCGCGATATTTGGCAGATTATCGCGGTGAGTCGTCTGAAATTCGAAAGCAGGTGCGTTTTGTTATAATTCCAGAAAATTTGAAATAAAAAGATTATTTTAGAATTTCAATTTTGTTAGTATTTTACACAATTTTCTCAAATTCTTTTAAAGGGTTTTCTGTATTTGAAGAAAAAAATTGTTTTCTTAATTCTAATAAAATTCGAATAACAAAATTTTGTTAAGAATTTTTAGAATTATAAAATTGTTTTCCATTCTGTTGCAATATTTTAAAAATAATGCAATTTTTCTCTAAATTCCATTTAAAAATGAATTTTGAACTTCAATGACTTTTTAAAATTTTCTTTAAAAATTGAAGATTGGTACAAATTCTTTTATAATTTCTTTAGGATTATGAAAATGTTCTTTCTAATTCCAAGAAATTTACAATCACGAAATTTCTTTTTGAATTCAGACTTTTATAATAAAAAAAATTTTGTTTCATTAAAAATGAAACTTTTCTTCCAATAAAATTAAAAAGTTTCTTTTAAAATGAAAATATTGTTCAAAAAAACTAAAAAGGGAACTCGTTTCCAATAAAATTAAAATCAAAAACTTTCTTTTGTAATGAAAAAATTCCTTAAAATTCATTCCTAATTTTGTAATAAAACAATTTGTTCCTTAGATGAAACAAAATTTGAATTAAAAGTTTTTTTGGAATTTAAATTCTTTTAAAATGAAAAATTAATTTTTACGTTTTTTTTAATGAAACAAATTTCTTTTTTTTCTGCAACAAATTTAGGATTAAACACTTTCTTCAAGAATATAATTTTTTAAAATCAAAAAAATCGTCTTAAATTCCTTTAGAATTAGTCACTCTTTTCTCGCTTCTAATAAAATAGAATTAGAAATTTTTTTTGTAATACTTGCTTTTTTTGTAAAATTCTATAACAATTGATATACTTCAATTAATTTCGATACGTGTGTTTTTCGGGCGGAAAAAATAGGAGTAGAAAGGAAGGAGGAGAACAATAAGTCGAATAAGTTCCGTTAAGTATACAAATACACACACGCCCAATTACACGTACGTGCGTGTGTCTGTGCGCGGGTGTGGGCGTAGGTGTGCGTATGTGTAAGTGAGTGGGTGTATGCGGAGAGAAAAAAAAAGAATGGGAATGAGAGGCATCGTTTTTGCTCTCGGACGAAGTAGTGAATGCTGCTACTAATTACTAGCGATCGCTAATTAAAACAACGAACCGCCTCTCGATCTTTTGTTTAGCCCCTTTCCTGCAACGATTTTAGTTGGCAACCAACCGAGGAGGAAAGAAAAGAGAGAGAGAGAGAGAAAAAATGGATAGTGGTGATTATGAAATTCGCTCGGGTGGATTCCGATTTCCAAACTTTTGATTCCATCGCCAACAGCAACGTGTAATTTTCGCTTTTGCAACAGTAACGATGATGATGATAATAATAATAATAATAATAATAATAAATACACGTGTAATTGAAGAATAGCGATGATAATGATGAGAATAACGAATGGGTAATGATAACGAGTGTATAGGTGACGCTAATAATAATAATAATAATAATAATAATAATAATAATAATAACAGTATGGTTAAGCAATAACGCGAATGATGAAAAAAAAATTCAAATTTTCTTATTTCAGTGCCTCCAACCCAAATTTCAAAGTGAAATTCGAGGAAAGGAAGATTAAAAAATTGTTTTCTTAATTCTAATAAAATTTGAAGAAAAAAATTTTGTTAAGAATTAAAAACTCTTTAAGATTATAAAATTGTTTTCCATTCTGTCGCAATATTCTTTAGAATAATACAATTTTTCTCTTAGTTCCAATTAGATTTGAATTTCAAAGGATGTGGGTCCATAAGGCAGGATGTTGGCCCTAATAATTGTTACAAATTATAATATCTCGGATTTATATAACAATAATCTTTTTAATAATTTTTAATAACCTTCCGATTTTTATAAAAGTTTCTTTTCCAAATTGTAGCTGCAATGGTTTGTAAAAAGAGGGATGACAGTCGAATGCATTTATTACATCCCACGAAACATGCACTAAAATGGGCCAATTCCTAATTGAAAGACGAAATATAAACATTTTATAAGCTTTTTCCATAAATTTTCAAATTTTGTGAATGCCTTGAAAGATTATTTAGAATTATAAAATGAGTATTTAGTATCGGAATGTTTCTTATTCGATTAAAATGTTTTTAGAATAAGTAAAATTGTTTTAAATTCTAGTAAAATTCGAATTAAAAAGGGTCTTTTAAAATTCAGCTTTTTTAAGAATTTCAAAATATTCTTTCAAATTCTTTTACGGCGTTTTAATGTGAAAAAATAAAATTAGAGTTACACAATTTTGTTGGGAATTGAAATTTTTTTAGAGTTATATAATTGTTTTACATTTTCTTATAATATTTTTAGAATAATACAATATTCCTTTTGTTTTCAATGAAATTTGAATTTCAAATTTCTTTTCAAACAATTTTTGTATTTCCCAGATTTTTTAAAAATTTCTGTAGAAATTTTTCAAAATCTGTATTTTTTAAAAACCTTCGATCTTGACCTATTAGGTTGTTTTCAAAAGTCTTTGTCGCGACCTGCACTAATTGTGAATTTCTTACTTACTAATAAAACGACAGAAACTTTTAGGACAACCAAATATTAGAATAATACTAGTACAGGGTAGCTGAAAAGTTCCCGCAATTTTTTTTAGATATTTCAACAGGCTATAACTACCACATACGTCAACAAACAAATACACTCAAGAAATTAAACACTTTATTGGAACAGAACAATGAATTAAAGCAAGAAAAATTACGACAAATGTTCAAAATTGCCACCATTGGCTTCAATACATGTTTTTTACTCGTTTCAAAAAATTGCGGGAACTTTTAGGCCACCCTGTATATACTATTGAATAAGCAATTTTCTAAAATGAATAGCAATAACAATAGCACTACTATTATCGACAACTTCAAATATAATTAACAGACATATATTCCACTTTCCCCCAATTCTTCCTTTCCTCCTTCCTCCATATTTCCAGTAAAAAGGGAAGGAAATGGCGAATAAAGAAGCCGGTATGATGTTTCTCTCCAATATCTTTTCTTCCACATAAAAACTTTTAATTAGCAGAAAAACGATTTGTATATTTACATATCTACACTTTTTACTCTGCCGATCATAAAGTTCGCGTGTATGTGGGTGTGTGTACTGATATATGATACATATTGGAGTACTTAAAATCCCATTATGGAGAATAAAAAGTAAGTACTTATAAACTCATAAAGAAAAACCGTTGGAAAATAAAAGAATCTACCTCGACCACTTATCTCTCTCTCTCTCTCTCTCTCTCTCTCTCTCTCTCTCTCTCTCTCTCTCTCTCTCTCTCTCATTCCTTTCTTTTACCTTTTCCCGAGTGAAAACCTACAAAGTCGTAAGAAACAGAAAAAGAAAAACCATTCGAAGCAAGAGAATCCACCGAATCCACCTTCGGCACTTAACCCTCCCCTCTCCTCCCGGTCCCTACTTTTACCCCTGTTACCTTTAATGGTAAAGTCAAACCTCAAACGCGTACATTTGAGCGGCGGTTCCGTTAAAAGAAAAAAAAACGAATGGAACGAAAAGAAAAGGAGGGAAGGAAGGAAGGAAAGAAAGAGAGAACAAAATCAAATAAAATAAAGAAAAAAGCGAGAGGGAGGAAGGAAGGAAGACAGAAGCATCATACAGTTGAAGAGACAAACCAAAACACTAACATAAAGTGCATTTTCCCCCCTCCCTACACAAGCACATATACCCACACGCACACTCGCTTTTATACACATACGTATTTATACATATTAACGCAATTGTTATGTACTTGTGTATAGAAATTCAACATTTTAAACATGTTATAATATAAATATGTATGCAATCGTATAATTACATATATGTGTGTGTATGTACAAAGCACGCACCCAAATATATTCCCATTCGAATCCATTTACATTTCAATTCGTGTATATATGTATATGGATATGTATATATTCATACAGGCTCGTTACCCGATACTTCAAAATGATAAAAAAAAAGAGAAAAGAAAAGGAGGGCCAATCACCGGGGAAGTGAAGCAAAGTAAAATGAAGTAAAGCCATCTATCTGACTTTCTATGTATCCATGTCCATGTCCATGTCGCGTTCGTGACTGTATGCGTGTACATTTTACAGTTGTGTTGTAAAAACGCGAGCATGAACTCACCGTAAGAAATAAAAATGTCTAGTCTACTGCTATTTCTTTCTTTCTCTCTCTCTTTCTCTCCCTCGATTTTTTTTAATCCTTTTTTATTCACAGAGCACTCAATAACGTTCCTCAAAGTCGCTCGCGTGCATTAAAAAATCTACCGAAACTGAAATACTTTATTTACCTCCGAGCTGAAACACCGAAATTCTCCCGTCAGTTTCAAATCCTTCAATGGAATGTATGTACGGAAATTCGTCGCGAGGCCAACACGTATACACTGTTGCCTCCTTCTCTGATACTACTACCTGTCATCGATGGATGGATGGGTGGATTGAGAAAGGGTTTGTCTCCCCCAGTGTAACCAATCGTCGAAACCGGGAACGAAAAGCCTCGGAAGAGTCGCGATTCGTGAGAAATGAGAGTTCCAGGGTTTAGCTACCAATGGGAAGAGAGACGGTATTTTGACAGCTGGAGTCTTCGGTTGGTGGACCTGCTCGTCGCCATCTTGGTTTTCCCTTCCCGCGAAATTTGAAATTCATTAATGGATATTGTTCTTTTGTTGGTTTAGGAATAATTAAATGGGTCACCTCAAAAACGTTGTAAGGTACAAATTGCAAATTGTTCAAAAATCCCCAAAAATGAAGAAAATAACCTGATGATGCAATAATAATTGTTTTAAAAAATTTGTACAACGTTTTTGAGGTGACCCGTTCTATTATTGCACCATGAGGTTATTTTTTTCATTTTCGGGGGTTTTTGAATAATTTGCAATTTGTACCTTACAACGTTTTTGAGGTGACCCCTTCGATGAAGGCATTTTTTATTTTTGCAGATTTCTGGGATATTGAAATATTGGAGATTTTTGGAATTTGGAAAGTCTGATAACGAAAAGTATTTTATAGGAAAATTTTTTTCTAGAAAGCTGAATGAACTTAGTTTTTGAAAATTTTTTGTAAACACTGGATCTATTTTGAAAGATGAAATAAATAAAATAACTTTAATACATAATTTCAAGGTCTCAGGGGACATTTCAAAGGATTTCCGATGGTTGAGAGAAACGAAAATTTTATATTATTGTGCCGAAAAAAGTCTGAGTTTTTTCTTAAATATTTGTATCTTTAATTTTTTGATAAAAAATACAATTATGAAATATTTTTTTATATTAAACTTACAGGTGAAAATGAAAGGTATTCATAATTTGGGGAAAATAGTATTATATTTTTTTAATATTTCGTACCATTGTGAGTATCATAAATGAACTAATAGTAAAAATATGAAATGATAAAATTTGAAATTTCAGCGTTTTTTTTTTTTGGACAAATGTTATTTCCATTTAGCACGAAAATAGGGAATAGGAAAATTTCCGTGAAACAAGTAAACACACAAAAAAAAACACATAATTTCTAGAAAAAAATTGATATTTACATATTTTTATTTCGTTCCTGCAACTTTTATATACAAAATTTCTCTGTTGAATAAGGTATAACCATATACTTTTATAGAGAAAATATAACATATATTGTTTTCTTCGTTATTCGAGTAATAAATTAAGACGATAGATATCGTCTTCCATAAAACTGTGCCTTTTTATCAAAACCAATAGACTTGATGGGCGTGTTTGGTTTGTAAAATGGATTCATCGAATACTGAAAAGAAAAAATGTTCAATTATAATGAATATTTGTTTTTATTGTTTTTTTTATTTACAATTATTTAGCATCCTATTCTCACCTTTATGTAAGTTTCGTACATTTCGTTAAAGAAATTTTTGATTCCATCTTCATTTTTACTGTCATGAACCATGACGAATCTGATATGAGTCGCCGTAACAAAAGCACTGACGAACCATTGGTTGAACTTATCGACTACTTTCAAATGCATATTCGTGGTCTTCCACATATGTTCGTCGACTAAATCTAAAGCGGCGTGCGCTATAAACTGACTCAGGTGCGAATGATCCTCTTTCTAAATAAAAATAGTGAAATGGGAAAATTTGAAATTTAGCCAAATATTTTGAAGAAATACCAAATATCCTGCCGGTAGGTAAATTATATTTATACACTTTAACCCTTTCGCTCATCCCAAACAAACAAAATAACATTAAAGTACAACACTATTATTCCCACAAAATTTGCAAGGTATTCACATCGCTTTGCTCTGGCCAGGCCTCTCGGCCTTCAGCCATCAGCCTCAGCCTTTATTATCGTAATTGTTATTATTGTTTTCATTGTCATCATAATTTTCATAATCTTCACCACATCATTTCTATTACTGATATCATTATTTTTTCTTTGTATTCTTTCACGCTTTGTAATTAGCTTGTTCTTACTTTCTTCTCTTGCTATATCAATGCTCAACCTACACATTTTTGTTCTCTGTTTGTTAACAACTATTCCGACTCATCGTTTACTTCTAACTGCTACAGCTATCAAAAACTAATGATCTGTAATGATTGCAATGTTCAAAACACCTGCTTTTCCGCGATTTGCCCCATGACACGTCAAGGGCATAAACGAATAAATAAATAAATAAATAAATAAATAATTATTAAACTATTATTAACATGGACTTGAGATGGAACAGACCTTTGCATCTTTCCCCGAATTATTGAATTCCATCTCGAATAACGGGTTATCGTTATGTCCTACAATCGCGAAGTAATAATTGGCCGTCATTTTTATTATCAGTTCGATCGAATTCAAAAAGTTTCCTATCGAATTCTTTCACCAACTCATTCCACCGAAAGCAAACAACGTTTTTCTCTTACAGGTTACAATTGTTTGTCAATAACATACTTTCGTCACCTGTCAGTTTCATGCATGGATACTGCAGGAAAAGAAACTTCGGAATCAGGGCCCCCAAACTCTACTCTTGTGAACTTGAAGCTTATTTTATTTCGCGTTGGGCGCTACCGGCGGCGCCAGTGTCACTTTTTTACGTGCTATGGAGCTCATATTCTGTGTAAGTTTATTCTATTGTTATGGAACCACATTGAACAACATGTGACTATATGGAACAACATTACACTGACCGTTACTGGCTGTTACTGCGGGATCTAAACAGAATTGAATAGAACCGAAGATATCACTATGGATGTCAACAAGAGGTAAATAGTTATTACTTTGATAAAAATGCTAAAGAATTATTAAAGATGATTTAAGCCGGGTTTTAATATAGAAGCCGTACTCTTGCTTTTCTACAATACGAAAAAATGGTCCTCACGCTTTCCTTTTTAATTTCAACCGGTTGAGACTTTTTTAACATCTTTTTTTTTGTCATCTAGTAAATTAATTCTTCTAATTTCTCAAAAAAATTCAAGTCATTTAGACCAATTTTAAAAAAGAGAATTGCATCTTAAGAGGTGTCCGAATACTTTTTTGCGTCACTGTAATTATTGTTTAATTATTAATTTTTCCTTTATTTAAATTTATGTTTATAGATGCCACAAAAAATGCTCTGTCTTGAGCTGCCAAAACAGCAATAAGCACATGCATCGGTTCCCCTGTTTTCTGAAGGATACTGACAGGTGCATGCAATGGATAACAGCTTGTGGAAGGGAGGATTTTCTTCAGCTTTCACCTAGGAAGCTAAGAACGAGACAGGTGTGCAACAACCACTTTGAAATTCGGTACCGCTTTTTACACAGACTTACCAGGGATGCAGTACCAACCCGCAACTTACCAGGTAATAATTGACTACACACTTTTTAAAGTATATTTAACAAATTTTTAATGAAAATATTTAATATATTCTATTAACACCAATTAGCACATGCCACATCTGTCGAGCCACAGGAGGACACTGTAATGGAAATTACAAAAGAAAAAAAAGAAAGTAAGTTTTCCATCTGTATCCATATGATAAAACAATTCATAAACATAACATTAATACACTACATATAAATGAGAAGACCTTCAACATTAAGTGTATATGAGCCGTTTATTTTGAAAGTGGCCTAAATCCATTTAAAAAAAAAAATGAAAAACTTGAAAATTTTAAAATTAAATTGCTGAAAACTAATTACTTATGCCGGTGTATAATGACTCTTTAAAAATGGACTTAGGCCACTTTCAAAATAAACGGCTCATACATAATGTTAAATGATTTTGTTAACATAGATCAACCTGTGCTCACCGTTGGATCCCAGGACAATGTGGGACTTGAGGATGGCATGGGACTGAAGGAGAATGTGGGACTTCAGGAAAACGTGGGACCTGAAATTATTTTGATTCAGGGAAAGTCGAACCACAAATCGCTAGGAAACTCCATGGACCAACTGTTTGATTATTTGATGGAAGAATGTATGTTTTCGGCACCCGGTGCTCGTTTAACGTATGCCGTGCGATACCGGCTGGAGAAGAATAAGTCTCAGATCCGAAAAGAAATCGTGTCTCGCACCAGGGATGGATGCGCCCCGTTGTTCATCGCCTGCAAAAGGGGTCAGGTGGAGGTGGTGGAATACTTGATAACGGTTTGCCATGCGGACATTGAGCAGCAAGGGATGTACGAAGTTCCTGACGACAAATCCGTCCATTGTGTCACCCCCTTATGGTGCGCAGCCGTTTCCGGGAAGCTCGCTGTTACCAAGTGTTTGATAGCACACGGAGCTCAAGTGAATGCCTTGTCGGACTCCGGATCCACTCCTGTGAGATTGGCTTGTTTCATGATTCACCTCGGTAAGATATTTTTCAGGAAATTTGTAATTTAGGGACTCCAATTCTTTTGAGATTGGTATTACTATAATTTGTAATTAAAAAAGGGTGGAAATTTGGTATCGACCGATTTCGAGTTTCTATTTTTATTGTTTAGAAAATATAGTGTCGATCGACTTCGATTTAACTTTTGATTTTATACAAGAAACAATGCAAAATTGAAGTCAATCGATCTCGAGTATCAATTTTTGCTTCGAAAGGACCAGAATTTGATATCGATCAACTTCAATTGAGTTCAACTTTTGATTTTATTCGAGAAACAATGGAAAATTGAAGTCGATCGATCTCGAGTATCAATTTTTACTTCGAAAGGATCTGAAATTGATATCGATCAACTTTGGTTGGATTCAACTTTTGATTTTATATGGAAAACAGTGGAAAATTGAAGTCGATCGCTTTCCAGTATCGATTTTTGCTTCGAAAGGATCAGAATTATGACATCGATAAATTTCAAGGGGATTCGAGGGATTTTGAAAAGCTAACTCGTTGGTTCTTGAAAAGTAGAATTGTCGCAGGCACAATTTGGAAATCTCAAGCGATAGAAATTGATTTTTGGACGAAAAAGAAAAGCGATTATCTCTGTCTGCGATCCGTGGGAGACATCGAAAGATCTTAATCCGATTAATTAATGAACGCTCTTGACTCTAATCTTAGCGATTTATTTTTACTCGACTTAGGTGTACCAATTTCTTCTTCGAATAAGTAAAAAAAATCTATACTTTATCTCCTTTAATATTTTTCTAATGTATTTCCCTAGATATCGTGACCTATCTGGTGGAAAATGGTGCGGACATACTTAAGCCCAATTACAACGGAGGCACGTGCTTAATTAACTCGGTGCAAAGCGTGACGCTTTGTAAATTTCTGCTGCAAAATGGAGCCAATGTCAATGCGATGGACATACAAAACAAGACTGCATTGCATTATGCAATTCAAGAACACCGGTTCGAAACAACGAAACTCCTGCTGGATCACAATGCCAATCCTCATTTGAGGTCGAGACACAACGATGATGCCTTGCAAACCGCTTGCCTGGAAGGAGCTATGCAAATTTTTGACTATTTAGGTGAAACATTTTGTTTGCGGCAACTTCCTGCTTGTAAACAAATAATTTGCTACGTAATCATTAAAATTACAAACTTTTAGGATATTGAAATTATTAATATATTTAAATTTATCTTTGTTAAAAATGGGAAAGTTCAATAGAAATTCATTTTTATCGATTTCGAACAGTCGAAGAATTCACAAAAATTCGAATTTTCTACAATAGCATTAAATAAATAAGTAAATAAATATAAAAAGGGAAATATTTGAAAATCCTAAATTACCAATTTCTTTTTTTATTAAAAATAGCATTCAATCAATTTAGGAATCGAATTCCTTCGACTGCAAAGCCACACAAATTAGAATATTTTCACTCAACTCTTGTTTCGAGAAAAACTTAATTTTAATTCATTTTCATTTTCAATTTATTTATTTGCTTTTTACTTATATTTTTCCATTAATGAAATTTCATCGACTTGCAGTGGAAAATATATCGTATTCAGCGGAGAGGCTCACGGATGCCAATAAATTAATGGGGGCGACATTCTTCGATGAGCACAACGACACACAGACAGCCCTAAAGTACTGGAGAGAAGCCGTGGCTATCAGGTACGCGAACACCATAGACGATCATTTATTGCTGTTGCCTAAGAGGCCAATTATGCCAACACGCGAAAGCTACAGAAACGCCGTGGAATTCTCGATAATGGAGGAACTTGATGCCATCGAACATGATCTCGATGCTATTCGGGTACAGAGTCTATTGATATGCCAAAGGATCCTGGGACCTCACCATAAAAAGCCAAAAATGGTGTTTTTTGGTCCGTAGATTTTTTCTTATTTTCCCAAATATTTTTATTTGATAATTGTGATTTTTAGAAATTAATAAAAATGTATTGTTTTTTTTTCCTTTTTGAATTTTACACGACTGAAGAAACACGATTTTGTCACAAAATGTCTAATTTGGTTTTCGGAAATTCTGGAAATTGAATTTTAATAATATTAATATAAACACCTAACAAAAATATATCATTCCGGAAGGATTGAAAATATATAATTAATAAAATTCGAGGACCGAAGTGGAAAATTGGATTTTGCCAATTAGAAATGAAAAGGATGAATTTTACTATTAATATTAATTGGAATTCAAATTTTTGGAATTTCGAGAAAAAAAAATATTAAGCGGAATTTATGTTCCAGAATTAAAAAAGAAATAATGGGAATTTCATGCTTTTATGGAAACTGAAAATGGAAAACCCTTAAAGATGTTCTTGCATTTGCAAAAATCAAAGATTATATTCTGAAAAAATTTTGACTAATAAATCTAAAATTATAGATTAAAAGAGACATTTATATATGCAGTTGAGTGAATTATTCTTATTATATAGTTATCAAATGAATTGAATTCATCAAATTCAATTCACAAATTAATTTTTTTTTAAATCTAAATTCAAGTAAAAATATTTATTATTTCGGTAATGTTTTATTTAGTTAATATTCCAAATTTTATAATTGCAATTTTAACTTCTTTTTTTGGCAATTTGTTAATAATTTTTTTGAAATGAAATTGAAAGGGAAGTGAATTTCTCGGTTTGCAAACAATTTCAATACGATACAATAGTTATTATTATTATTATTATTATTATTTTTATTATTATTATTATTATTATTATTATTATTATTATTATTAATATCGCAATAGTCGAAGCAAAAAAATGCATTCATTTTGTCCAAAATTGCAAACTCAACCATAGCGACATCTACGAACGTTATCTGTAACAGCACTACCGGTATCACGTAAAATACCGATCTGGTAATAATAATAATAACAAGCCAAATAAGAAACATAACCTGAAAAAGGACGCGATAGGAATCCTATCCTAGGATAGCTTCATAAATCTTAAACATAACAGTAGCCGTAAGGGTGTAAGTATTTTCCTTTTTCGTTTTTCAATGAAACTGAGAAAAAAAAGGGTATTTGAGCGAAAGTGAGAACGTGTAAGTATTTTCCCGGCACACAAAGCAATGAATCCAACGGAACCCACGACAACCGAAACTTTAAGGTAAGTATACATATATGTGTATATCATGTACATAAATATATCTTGCAGTGTTTATTTTGGATTTTTCAAATTGGATGAGCTCAACAGTCGTTCGATCAGTTTCTTCTGCCTTTTCTTCTCCTTCTTTGTAGTAATAACGAACTCAGACAGGGTATTTCTACGATCCCGTGGATATCTCTATTTTTCTATTCCATAGGTATGATTACTATTGTATCAGTTTCACCTGTGTTTCTTGTCAGATTTGCTTTGAACTATGATTTGATTTCTTTCGATTTCATCCACCTGCGATTTTCAGATCGATCCCAAAACCTATACCGAAGTTCTATTGTCTACCTATTTTCCTGCGACAAAACTATCTAGGATTCCATGATTCACCTGCGAATCTAAAATATATTTACTCATAATCCTCCCTTTTACCTACAATACCGATCTCGAGATCCAAAGACCCATGTAAGCTCCTATGAATTTTCAATATAACTAAATTTAGTTTACTTTTGTTTAAATGTTTGCACTGTTTTGTTTGCAAATTTGTATTTACACTCCTATTTTTTCTTCACTTTTGTATATCCATTTTTTCGATTGTTATTTCACAATAATTTATTTATTATCGTTTATGTTTGTACTATTTATATTTGCACCTATAATCATAACACTTTACCGACCGCTAGCGATTCAACAGCGTTCGTGCGCTCGATTGCACCCGGTGCGTGCCATTGATTTCTGAGGCTGTAGCCACCGTCTTATAGCTTCGCTAAGAAAAAAAAGTTTCGCTCTTGGGAACCGCGTTCGAAAAAAAATCGCCGTCTTGAATGGGTTAAGCGTTGGCGACAAAAAGTCGATTAATAGGCTATCGGTCGGTAGGCGTTGGCGTCCAAAAGCTGATTATTAGGCTAATGGTCGGTAAAGTTTTAAAAATACCCATCTAAGATCTAACAATGGTGCTAAGAGCTACGTGGATTCTACTAGCTACCCTTAAAATCCTTGGGAACTACAGAAAAGAACTTCGCCAGTGAATTCCCATTTCTTGTTGATTTTGTTACAGTTCTAAAATGAAAGACGTCATTGATGTCTTGGCGATGCAGCGAGAGAAGCGCAATACCCTTCAAAAGAGTATAACGATCGACTACAATAGTGCCAGCGACAGTTTTACAGTGTCAAGATTTATATTCGAATGCGGTGGGTATATTAGCGGGACAGCAATGAAGTTTTTTGTCAAAAAAGAATTTTGCATGTCGATGTTTGTTCCTACATAAAAACAAGCAGAAATTTTTCAAAAACAATGCTGTAATATTTTTGAAAGTTTATAATATTTATACTCTAGTTTCAACTTCTAAAATGTTTTTTTTTAAGTTGTTATTAATGTTTATCTTTCACTCTTAGCGTGTAGCCTCTCTTTTTAATTTTTCCTTTTGTCGTTCATTCGTTATAGGACTTAAACTGGATGCGCATCCATTAACGATCGCGACCGCTGCGACCTTATATCATAGATTTATCAAGGAAGCCATTCAGCAAGGATACGATCATTATGTATGAATTATTTTTTATTCTGCAGGATTTATTATAGTTCACATTTTTATTATTATGATTTACTAATAAAATATTAAAATAATGAATGATTTTTTTCAGTTAATAGCATCGACTTGCTTGTACCTCGCTGGAAAAGTTAAAGACGATACTTTGAAAATTCGAGACGTAATGAATGTATCTTATAGCACGTTACATCGAGGATCCCAACCACTGGAACTGGGAGACCAATATTGGAGCATGCGAGATGCCATCGTTCAAGCCGAACTTCTTATTATGAGGATGTTGAAGTTCCAGGTCACTCCGGTACATCCTCACAGGGTAAGAATTCATTTTTCATTATATTTCTGAAAAACATTCCGGATTTTCTCGATTAGAATAATTTATTATTGTACTTGAAAGCAAAATTTAAAAGAATATTTTCTTCTGTAGGAAATTTTTTTGACTTTAAATAAAAGTTGCAGCGCGTAAAATCGAATTTATCCACTTTTTTTTCAATAATACGTCTAGTAGGAATGATAATTACATGTGATAATAATACTAATAATAATAATAATTTGATATCATGACTTTTAGTATATGCTGCATTATCTGAGATCACTGCAAGCCTGGTTCGGAGAGGAAGAATGGACGAAATATCCTGTCGCAAAAACCAGTATGGCTCTTTTGCAAGATTTCCACCATTCGCCAGCAATCCTCGATTATCCGCCGAATCTTATAGCGATCGCTTGCATCAATCTTGCATTACAAATTTACGGCGTCGTTGTACCTTTAATGGATGAATGTGACCAGCAACCATGGTTCAATGTACGTATTGTTTTTTTCTAGTAGCATTTCATTGCCAGAAATCTATAGATTAGATCCATAAATTTAAAATAATAAAAATGATAACAACAATAACATACAATATTATTGTTGTTATTATTTTTATTACTTTAAATGCCTCTTTCAAATTTTCATAGCATATATATATATACTATGTTGGCTCTGCAAAATTAAAATTTCAGTGTTGATTTAATTTAAATTACCTCATTTCACTGATTTATTGTTACTTCAGTTCACGCGTTATTTTCATTAATAAATTAATTAAAATCTGTGCAATTTGTTTCGTTCGAAATAGATGGAATTTAATCTTACTTTAGTTCATTTCTTATTATTATTAACAAATTAATTGAAATATTTTAATTTTTTTTTAAATATTTAAGACTGAAAATTGCATTTATTAATAATAATTGTAATTAATTGCAAAAATTAGAATCAAACAATTATTTTGGTTTTCGCAGGTATTTTGCAAGGATCTAACTAGGGACAAACTTTGGGAGATAATGGAAAAAATCATGGCGGCGTACGACGATGAACCAGAAACTAGAGATAATTGAAGTGTTTCTTAATGAACATTTTTAGTAAAAAATTTGGATTGTTCCATTTCTTTTTTCACATTTGAAGTTCAGTCCACGTTTGGCATTCCGCTAATTTCTGCGTTTTTTTTTCACTAAAATGAAAAAGCAATGTGCAAAACATCTCTCTGTACCTTAAACACGATAAATTCGTACACTTTTTAAATAAAATTATTGGAAATTCATATGTTAGTTGAGTAAAAGAAGCTTTTTACTCAAATAATGCACGAATTCCACGAAAATATTTCAACTACATTCTGGCTATTTTATTTTTGTCTGTGAATGTTTAATATTATTCATTTACCAACACTACTCTCTTTTTTCAGTTTAAAATAACATCCTAAAAACAATATTAAACACTTTATTAGAAAAATCATTTTTAATAAAAATTTCGAAATCCTGAAATTCTAAAAATTTCGTTGAACTCGGAATTTCAAATTTAAGTTGCGATTTCCAACGAATTCTAATCCATCCTGGGGGGATAGATTAGAAATTTGAAATCTGGGTTATTACTAAAAGCAGAAAATTGGAAAATTCAAAGGAAAAAAATTTTAAAAGTAGAAATATCACGTGTCTTTGTACGAATTAATTAACAGTGATGATAATGAATAATAATCAGTGAGTAAACGTTGTGTTTTCTTTAAAATACAATATTTTTTAATAAAACGCATTAAAATTTAGAATAACAATATACAATTTTTAATATCTTATATACTCCCAAAAGAAAAAATATGTGATGAAACTTGACTTCTCGTAAATGTAAAGCGATTGGATTCTAAATGTACTAATAAAAATAAAACAATAATTCGTTTTAACAATAATTCGTAACTAAAAAAAAAGAATTAAAAAATAACAATATAATGTTTCATGATAAAGAGAGAAAAACTGCTTCAACGAGCTTAATGATCCAATATACGTAGATTTCCAGATACTATTTTGTTTTCCAGCACAGTTCCAGCTGGCAGATCGATACGTTCTCCGTGATTTGCGATAATGATAACAGTTCCCTTCAAAACTGCGTCTTTTCCAAATGTTACGTCTCCAGAAATAGTCAAATGATCCAATTCCAAAATGTCGGGAATCGAGGCGAAACGGGCGAGGAATTCCTTCACCTGTGAAATTAATAGGGGCCATTTTATTGAAAAGTAAAAGTATTAATATGTTTTTTAAATTTTATAGAAAAAAATAAATGCATTAAAGTAGATATTTTCTATTGGTTTTGGAAATTTCGAAAAGAACGAAAATCTAATTACAATTTCGTTTGAAACTTAAAGGATGGGGATCCATAAGGCGAGTTTTTGGCCCCAAGGGAGCACAGAGTCGCAACATCTTTATTTTTATATATGTTTTGTATATCTTCATTTATATAAAAAAAAAGAAGGTTGTGCGTAATTGCGCTCATATTAAAAACCGCGGCTGAATGTGCCAAAAAAAGTATTTTTTTGAAACAATAATAAAAAGACTTAGGTTTGCTCCATTAAAAAAGGGCTTAAATTAATTAAAAAAGAGTTAATATTGTTCCAACAAAGCATTGAAATTATTAAAAAGATTATTGTTATACAAATCCGAGATATTCTAATTTTTAGTAATTATTAGGGCCAAAATCCTGCCTTATGGACCCACATCATTTCTAAAATTCGAATATGAGATATGTTCGTTCTATTTTGCCTGATTTAAATCGATAAAGAAATAGTTTAAGAAATTGCTGGCTTTCTATACAAATTTTGAAATAGAAACAATAAATTTCCTCAAACTCCACGAAACAATTTAATAATTTGCAAATTTCGTACAAATTTTGCAATTACCAAATAAGATTTTTCTGAAGTAAATATAAAATAATTTACAAAATTAATGTAAAATATAATTTTTTGTATCAATTTTGCACATTATTATATCTTCTTAGACATTTTCTTTGTCCAGTTTTCGCTGGATTTCGAAGCAAATAAGATTCGTTCTAATTATGAAAAAAATTAGATTCGTTTTAATTATAAAAAATAATTAGAGTCGGCTCACCTTTGAGAAATGAGCATCTCCGAGTTTGACCAGAGGTGTCGTGGGGAACATACGCTGCGGGCTCATGATCAGACATCCATTTTTCAAATTATACAAATTGCTCATGACCAGCATCAAGTCGGACGTTTTCTTTACCGGCAAGAATCGACTTCGCGGTACGTTAATACCGATACTTCCTTCGAAGGACTTCATGGCAGCTCCCACTGCAGTTTCCAACTGAATAACGTTTAATCCGCCTTCGAAGGATTTATTGTTCACTATGATTTCCATGTGAAGAGATTTCTCCGTTAACACTCGATTGATTGCTGAAAAAAAAAGAATTATTTTCGTTTTTAAAAATGAAGTAAGTCAAGGGAAAAAATCGAAATCTGTAATAAACTAATCAGTGTTTCAATATTAAAGTTGACTTGACCCAGTTTTAACTGGATGATCTTACCGTTAAGGTCCACCCAGAGATTATTAGTGTTGAAGAATTTGAAAGTCTTTACTGATTTAAACTCATCTACATGGTCCTTTGGAACCTGTGCGATTTCCAGTAAACGTAATTTGTTCTCGTACTCGATCAGAGTTCCACCCTGAAATCAAAACGAACGAAAAATTGAAAATCGAGAGAAAACTGGAAATAATTTCGAATTTGAAGGCTCTTGTATTTAAAATTATGCCCAAATTAAATAAAGAAAATATATGTTATTGAAGTGTCCAAAAATTGGGATGATTCCATTAACTGCTAATGATTCAGAATCGCTTTGGTAAAAATGTAATTATAACTTTAAAAAAAAGTAGAAATTGAAAAATAATAATAATATTTTTAAAAACATACCTTAACATCCGCTCTCGTCTTATCCGTGACTTCCATAAGAAATTCAATTGGTCTAGGTTCGTTTCTAGAGTCCAGCAGTAACTTGAGAATATTGAGATCGACGGTAGCTCCCAAATTATCGATGTTGGAAATGAAACAATATTTGCGACCCTAAATAGAAACATGTTGGTGATACAAAAATATTTGAAAAAATACATATTTAAATTTCAAATCATAACGTTCTCCAAAATAAAAACTCGACCTACCATTTCTATGAACTTTGTTAGGAGTCCAGAATTCTTGAAGCTCTCGTAAAAGTCTCCGTGCCCCGGTGGGTACCATCTAAAAAAATACAATTAATTAATTAATTTTTTTATTATCCAGTAATATGCCCTAGAACCCACAAGGCAATACAGAATGAATACAATTAATTTATATATTTAAATAAATATTTCTTGGTTTTTACATTAGATCAATTCCAATAAATATAGAAAAAAACTATATTTATTGAAATTGCTCTTATGTAAAAACTAAGGACTCAATTACAAAAATGAAATTGGCTAAATCATCGTGTCTTAAAAATACGCTTAAAAATAATAATAAAATTAGGAGCTTTGCGATTACTTACGATTCTATATCTTTCGCGACATCGCAATGTCGAGCAATAGGTAAGAGCGATTCCCGATTGATTCGAGGATAACAGCTTTGATTGAACGTATAGATATTCACATCGATACCTCTGTATTTTCTTATAATTTTGTTGGTATCTTCATCCGTGTTGAAAGAATTCATGAGAATTAAAGGAACATTCGCACCGTAGGTTTTGTTGAGATTCTGGTGATGATTGAAAACGAAATCTTAATAATTATGTATGTACAATAATTAATAAATTCAAATAAGAAAGAAAATTAATATTTATTATTTGTAATAATATAATGTTACTTAGTATTATTTACAATCGGAATTACTTTTACTCAGAAATACCAAGGGTAAGTTTGGAAGTGATAACTGTAGATACGTACTTCAATTTGCTGAACCGTAAGATCCAGAAAAGTCAATCCATTTCTGACACTGATTACTGATTTTGGTCCATGGCAACCCATACTCGTACCCAAACCACCATTTAGCTTGACGACAATCATTTGATTAAGCATCGTCTTGATCTCCTCGTTCGACGGAGATGCCAAAGACGCGTAATCTCGCACCTGGAAAGCGAACCAACATTAAAAATGATACATTTGAGACGTAGAATTATAAATTTTAGGATTTCTGATTTGAATTTTTTGACCCAATCTAAAAAATTGAAACTCAGAAACCTTCAGACGTATTTCTAAAAATTTCCTTAACCGTCAAAATCCGGCTTTCCAAATTTCTATATTTCCAAAAAACGAAGTGTCGATTTATTATTGTAGTTTTAGTTTTTTTTTTGGTTTGAGTTTAACTTTTTTTATTAACCCAATTTTTCTAATATTATATTTTTAGCTATTGACATTGTTATCTTTTTGAAATAGACTTGCTAAATAAACAAAAAATAAAATAAATAAATAAACAATATTATTTATGTTGAATAAGATATATAATAATAAATTGATATATTTGATACAAATGCAGCAAATCTTTCGATAACATATTATTCAACGATAACTATAAGATCGATTCGATGAACTTACGGCATCGGGTGGCAGTTTTTGGATTTTATTCCAGTCCAGCGAAGGGCCAGATTCCAAAAGGAACCGTTTGAAGAGATCGATGAAGCCATTGAACTCTTTTTCCAAGTAACTCTGCTTTTCAGGGGGTGCTGTCGTTAACAAATGATGCAATTCTCCTTGTAATTCATTCTCAGCATCTCGTTTGGTCCTTTCGCGAAAAGCTTGGGTGTCCGATGGGTGCCTCTGGTGGCCACGAACCTGTAAAGAATAATCGGTGAGCCATCGATTAGCACCAAATTCTCACATAACAGTTGGAACACTAAAACCAAAGAACTTTCTGTTAATTACTAATTTGGAAATAAATGAATAATTATAATTTTGAAATAAAAATACACATACACTTGAGTTAAGTAAAAATTCAACATCTTCAGGATGCATTTTCTGATACAATAAAGATCCACGTAGAAAAAAAAAAGGTACAAATTAATGCGATCGAATTGAGGTAAAAAGAAAAACGAGTTCGGTTAATAAAATGCTTCCGATCGAACACTCATAAAAATAAAAATCGAGACTAGCGTTTATAATGTTCCTAGCGTCGTGAATAAAATATTTTTCGTTTTAAATGATATGCTCGTTTTGCGATAAAAATTCAAAGTTTCGAAGGACGTAATTATTCAAAATGTTTTCCTCGTTTTGTAAAATCGGTATGCGAATCTAAGCAACGAATGTTCGTTATTTCCCAAACAAATCAGTAACTAATGGGATGTTATCTTTTGTTTTAAAAAAAATGATGAAAATCACTCGTCTAGTGTCACCGATCAGCATTCTTATCAATATGAAATTCTTTTACGTCGAAGTTCGACTTGAAATATTCAAAACGACCATTGTTCAAGAGCTAATTCGTTAACGGTTTGCAATCGGAAGAAGACTGATTGTGAGTGCAGATCTTCTCAGCGTTTTATATTTATGAAAAATAGCAAAATCAATTAAATGATATAAGCATGTTTTGAGGCAATTATTGCGTCATTTCTATCCCATGTGATTATACGTTGATTTCAATCCTGACGATTTTTCTTCAATGACTTGCACTGTTCTCTTGCCTTTTTACTGCTCGAATCTTATCTATTTTCGAGTACCGTTTTTTTTTGCCTTTTAGAAATGTCACTTTCAAAAGAGTGCAGTGATACTGGTGATTGTGCTTTTCTGCCTTTACATTTCAGTTGTACGGAATTTAATGAAAGTCGCTTTAGTCGTCCGCAGGATTAGGAGTGTATGGAAATTTATGTTAAGTGCTGTTGAAAAAAATTGAAGAATTGCAGGTAAAATAACGTAATACAGGAAGATCCCGCCCGATAGTTGTTATTAATTAGCATTTCTGCGCAGTTATCTGTAACTTGAATTATTCACATTTGAATTTATGAAGTGTTTGGGCACAGAGGGAATTCTATAATAAATTAACAAATTTCAATGTTGATGATTTTCTAAATGGTTTTTATGAAAAGGGTGTGAGTTCGACACTGCCTGTTTTTCGAATCGGATGAAAATAGGAAATTTCTTCGGTTATCGTTCCAAATTTATTGGATTAATTATCATCGAACTGTTTTCAAATGTGCAATAGTAATTGAAAAATACTCAAAAATGGAGATTAAAGCAAAGAACTGCAGAAGCTGTAAAACTTTGGTAATCGAACCGAAAAGTAAAAAATAACAGCGGATTATAAGTCGTCAAATAAAATATGAAGTTTATCAAAATTTCAAATTTTCAAAGATTCTGATAATTTTAATTCCATCTGAGGACATATAAAGTACTTAGTAATATTTTTCATTTCTAAGTTATTGAATTAAATGTAATCGGTGATTGAAAACAACAAATTTCTGGAAATTACGATTTTTTTTTTCTATGCAATTTCAACAATTTGTAAATCTTTCGTTTATTCTTCTATTTATGAGTAATATAATTATTCATATAAAAAATAGCTTGAAATAAATTCACTGATATTTTGCAATTAATTTATAATTCCATTTTGTGTTTCGATGATATTTAAATTTAAACTAAGGGCAAAATATATAACATTTTTCCAATTTTATAATAATCGTAATGAATGTGGTATCGAAGCGAGTCGATACAACTTTTCAGTGACACTTTCGTTTAACTTTTCATTTATTATACACATCAGTAGAGAGGAAACGTGACAGAATTGCAAATTTTAAATAATTCTAAAGGAACTCCAATAAATTCCGTACAATTTTATTTAATTTCCATTAAAACTTTGTTCAGAAGTAAACAATCGCTAAAGTTGTGTGAACCAATTAAACAGAAATCAGTGAGAGATGACTCAACAAGTGACTGTGTTTGAGTTGTGATTCCAATTAAACTCGGCTTGTTATAATTTTCGAAGGACTTTTAAAGCAACGAATTAAAATTTATTGCAGAGGCTGAAGCTGCTCGTCTCGAATACGTAATTTCAATCATTAGTGGATTGTTGCACTGCTCTATTATGTAAAAGGAAAGTTTTCAGCGGCATCGCTTGGAAAAAAAGCACGTCGTAAGTCTTTCGAAAGAATATCAAGAGGTCATGCTTTTATACATTGATTAGAAGACACTGATAAGATTGAGCCAGCATAAAGGGTTTTTTCAGTCTTGTGAACTTCGTTGTCTGATTTCTTGGAACGTGGAGATCTAATGAAACCAATGAACTTCGATGGATATGAACCAGTTTAACACCAAACGTACCACGCACGGTTAAATCGCCAGTTTTAACACTTGATTCAAAATTCTATATTAATTATCATTTATTTCGTTAATTTGACTTTACGATAATACTCATATTATCTGTTGACCCATTTTTTAAGTTTTATCATTCACTTTTATTCTTGTTTCGTTTTTCGACGAGCAACCGATCGACAAATTAACAACCTTTTATAAAATTATACGACTTGGATTTCAATTCTGGGTAGAATTAGCATAATAAAACTAATAAAATTTGTGTGAAGTTAGAAAAAATATAATTCGCCAAAAATCTGTAATGGCGGAACCAATAAATCCATAATATGCAGAAAATTGTGTCGAGCAAAAATTAAGTGATTATTAATTGTCTCTAGTAAGAAAATCTGTTATGTTGTTATTACAAATGAAGATTAATTATGTACGTATTTAATAATTTAATTTCCTTAATTAATATCTAAACGTTGTTTTGTTCATTAATCCCCCATTGTCTGCATGAAAATCTGGAAAATATGATTTTTATTTCATGTTTGGTAATTTGGTCGATGACAGTAGGAATATATATGTATATGTAATATAACATATATGGAGTGTGGGTACGTTTAGTGTTAATGTCATTCAAAATATGAGGTTCGATAAGAAAGAAAAATTTAAATAAGAATTTGATTTGTGTCGTCGAATACTATTTCTCGAAATATCAGTTACACTTAATTGTCATTAGCATCAACAGCGTGGAAAAATTATGAAGCAGAGTTCGAAGTAGGAGAGCAAAGTTTACAGCAGGAGTGGAAGTTTTGAGAAAAATCGAGTCGACATTACAGTTATTTATGCAAATACAAATAATTTTTCTTCTTGAGAGTACATCCGAGCCATGAGATTGCATTTGATATCCGAGCGAAGAAGAATTCCAAAGAAAGATGTAAATATTTTTTCAACTTGAAATATATTATATATAGAATATATACATGAATAATTCATTAGATATATTAATTATTGAAAATATTATATGAAGAAAATCTACATAATTAACTAATATTTGGATTTCCTTCATTTCTATGTTTCATCGAAAACCTGAAAACCATAGGAACCTTCTGAAACCTCATCTTCGTCCACATAAATACTGAATTACAATTTGTCTACTTTTATGGCTTCGACATACTCTCAATTACCATCAATTCTATGTTCGCTTATCCCTTCGCAGGGTAATCGAATCCCAAATTCATGAAAATCCTCTTATCCTGTCGTCGAATGAGCGAATAACTAAAACACTAGGTAAAAAGTTCGGAGAACTTACTCTTAAGAGATATTCCATTTGGGACTAAAACCGAAAGTAAAAGAAGAATAAAATAAAGGCTTGAACCAAAAAGGGGATTTCTGGGGATTTATTGCAATTCAAATTTAAATTTTCCCTCCGAATGTCAGGTGCGCGATCCTCTGTCTCACTTACTTCTTGAGAGCCCGAGAAACACGCGCACGCACGCACGTACACACACCCACTGAAATCGAGTAACCCTGACAACGTCACTGGCGAAAATTAGCGACACAAAGGTGGTTTCGAAAAGGAAAACGAATTTGGGGTGGAACGAATAATTGCTTGCGAAGGGCGTGAATGTGATGACGCAATGATGCGAGAGATTATGGTCGTGCAGAGAGGAATGAGAGAATATCGTAATGCCGCAGCTGACTTGTATTGGATAATTGCAAAAGAAGACTACTCATTGCTTCTCCGTAGAAGCTGCTACGAGCGAGACCGGAGTAAAATGTTACATGCAGACACATATGCGTATACGTACATAAACACACGTGTTACGGAGTATTATCAGGAGGGATAATGGCGTGGCCTTGCTGGTGGAACTTTGAGGACTCGTTATCACGTTTTAATAATGTGTCTGTCCCCGTATACGTGTACGGGCACATGTGCATGTAGGAAAAGGCCCAACAAATACAGGGTCGACCACTTCAAGCTGAACACTTGAATATCTACCCTCGTTTTGAAGATGTTCAAAAATGTTTCTAAGAAAATTTGAAGGGTAGCAACGACTAAATTTTATGCAAGAAAATCTGACTCCAAGGTCATTTTTTTTTCAACGTTATAGGACCTATGTATTTTTCAATTTATGTAATATTATTAAAGTGTTTTTGCAGCTGTTTTAAGTGATCCACCCTGTATACGTCTGGATGAGCCAATTAATGGACTTTTATTGGTGCATGCACATATTTATATGTATGTACATTTATATCTGTAGGATAAGATGGATGATAAGCAGTAATAATCTAGATAAAATTAATCTAGTATTAAATTCTAATACAAATTCAAGCCCGATGATGACTCGAGAAATTTTAGAGAATATGTAGTATCATTGTATCTACAATGCTTCGATCATTCATATTTGCAGTGTCGTCAAGTATCTATTTTTTAATGCCTAAGTTGATAACTATAAGTCCATAGGTATTTCTTGTAGATGTTTTTAGCATTTTAGGTTTAGGTATAGCTGCAGTACCCAAGAAGCAAGTGTACTACTTGTATCTTAATACTTAATACTAATAATCAGTTTTCGAAAGGTTTATGTGATTTCCGGCATGAAGATATGATAAATAGAGTTGAGATAAACTTTATCGGGATGAGTACGCAATTGAACCTTTTTATTACTGTAAATAAATATAACGTAATACTACTTTAGATTAATGCTTTTCTAAAATTGTGTGGATTTTTTGAGAGAAAATAGTATGCTGTATGAAAGTTTCACTAAGTTTCCTAGAAATTTCTACCTATTTCATAGAAATACATTGGTGTAAATCAATCATCGATAATCCTGGTGTTAGGATAAGCGAATCCTAAAAATATCTGAATGTTTCAGGTTTTTCTAGATTGTACATATCAATATTTACGTACTTTTCTTATGAATGTATCTATATGTATTCGTAAAAAGATACCTAGTGTGCTTCGACATATTATCTGTGCCCATACTTTCCCAAACATACACTGAAAAAAAATTCTCTAGATTTTAACTACATTAGCGCAATTGGAAAAAATAAAATTCATTTAACAGCAATAACAATGTGTCAAGTATTCGATACATTTGTTCAATAAATTTCGTCATTGGTTCAGTGACAAAATTCGATAGAACAACCAACATATTATAAGTTTGTGGCAGCCCCTGACAATTTTGTTCTTGAACCAATAATATTTTTTTTCTGTGTACCAGTTTTTATCGGTACAGGTCTAGGAGTTATAGATTACAGGTTACACAAAACTGGCTGCAGGTTTTACTGAAAAATACCTTCTCCTTGGCTGCATGTTTTTGCTTAGATGGTAATTCTACACCAGCTTCTTTAGCTTGGCGTTTTCGTTTTCTGTATTCTCGAGCTCTCAATGCGGTATCGCGCTTTATCTTTTCACTAACTTTCTCATCCCTTTCCTCCTTTATTCGTTTACGATAGTTTTGGGCTCGAATCGCTGCTTGTCTGCGAATTTTGATTAACTTCTCGCTTTCGTTATTTGTCCCACGAGTGCTCTCCATATCAAAGTTATGACACCATTCTGAATGGTAGCAGCGTTTAAAATTAGACTCTTATGCATAATTCCATTAAAAATTGGGAGTTTTTTTGTAAGAGTAAATTGTTTAAAACTTACTGTTTATTTTAGAATTCATGCTGGAGTAACGTAACGCAATGAACGTCAATCCATTACTCTGCGTTTTAGATTTGAAGCTATAGTAACGTAACGGAACGAACGTCACGCTATCGTTGCTCTCCACGTTAGACCACAAGCTATAGTAACGTAACGCGACATAACGTTGTTTTTTTTTTCAATTTCCCCGCCGAAAACAATTTAAAACGTGCAATTTACCTCAAAATTAATGCAAGATGGTACGGTATTTATTTTTATATCAGAAAATCAATGGTTATGCTGATAGGAGTGTTTTGAAAATATAGAGAGCGGCTTTTTGAGACGCAGCAATGAAAGGTTCTTTGATAGTTGTAGTCCATTGAATTATATTTTAATTACAGTTATATGTATATGTGTGTAAAAATTAGTTCTTGGAAGTAATAGTAATATAGCGAACTAGTATTTCCCTATGAACATTCAATATATTACTATTACTTGTTGCTATAAAGTATATTGTCTAGCGAATTACAATGCAATTATAACTACGTATAATTTCTATTACTTGTTCCTCGTTATAAAATATGATTGCCTTATAAATATATATATATATTATACAATCGCTTGGAATTTGTAATAAATTATAGGTAATTGTAATTCAGAGTAGTAGTGCTTTTAATTACAGTGTAATTCAGAAAATATTCATTATAATATCAAGTATATTGATAATTAGGAAAAAAAAGGTTAACGATACTTATCGAAATACTTTGGCAGTACCAATTCAATATAAAATAGAATTCATTTGCGTAGACTTCTTTCTTTTTAACACTTTACCAACCGCTAGCGATTCAACAGCATTCGCGCGTCCGACCGGCCACCCGTTGATATTAATACTAAATTATATTTATTAAGTATTGGCGACAAAAAGCCGATTAATAGGCTATCGGTCGGTAGGCATTGGCAACAAAAAGCCGATTAATAGGCTAGCGGTCGGTAAAGTCTTAATAATAAATGCCTTTAAAATAACTAAATGGTTTAGGCTTCTCTCGAATGGTATCCATTTCTTGAAATACTTTGTAATGAATTTATGTATTTAGGTAACTTTTCAAGAAGATGTGTCTATGCTTTCAATTAGGTATTTTTTTACCACAGTACCTATACCTGAACCTAATTTTGAATGATACCTATTACGACACTGTTTATTTAAGACTTTTCTTATCTTTCCGAGATTTATAATTACAGGGTCCAAACGTTCTTTTGCTATGTCTCTCTTCTTTTTCATGAAAACAAACAACGACTTGTTGTACTTGAATGAATCATCCTATTATATCCCACTCAATAAATTCTGTAGAGAACTAGATATAGAAAACAAGGAAGACTATTCGGGACACTCGTTAAAAGCTGATTTCACGCTAGTACTGTACTTTACTCATGAAATTCTTTAGAGAAGTATAGAAAACGAGGAAAATTTTCCAAGACATTCTTTCAAAGGATTGCCCAACTTAATATGTTCTATAGAAAACTGTAAACCAAATAAGGAAATCTTTAGAGAAATATGGATAGATTCAAGTTTTATAAAACTGCATGAAACAAGAGACAGTTTCTAAGCGAACTCTGTTCTCACGTATCTCTTAAGTTGAAAAAGTCAAACGACAACATTAATCTATAGCGTAAGATTTTGTATTGTAAGCGAAGTACACTGCGGCTACTGCAAGATTGGTAAATTCCATGCAAGGATTGCAAGAAAAGTAAATATGGTAGAGTAGGAAAAGACCTTTTTGCTCGAAAACAGAAATTCACACCATCCAACTCTCCACAAAACCACAATTTTTCAATTTCGCGTTACCGCAAAATTCAATACTCTTATTTCAAACTAATACTTTACTCAGGTAGCAATAAAAGGGAGGGAAGGAAGAAATACACACCCATGTATACATCTAATTCTGTTTTTACAAGAAATCTTTATACACAACATTGGTTAAATAAGTTTTTGAGAGGAAAAAATGATACATTTTCGACAAGATATGATTTTGAATTTATAAGATTTTCTAATTTGTATTTCAGTCAATTTCTACAAATTGAAGTTTCATCAATTTCTTCTTTTTCTTCTTCGACTGTTTTGGTTTAAATAAATAAAGTATTTTTTCAATATCTCGGGTGGTATTATAATTTATTTTCCATGTACGTTTCGACGACCAGTACCTTGTGATGCTCAATACGCAATTACTATTAATTTTACAATCTCATGTGATGAATTTTCTCTTTCCAAAATTGATAAATATATTTTTTCAAAAAACAAATGTATCTTCAAAAGTTAAAAGTCCACTTCCAAGAATTGGTGTATTGAAAAGCGCAAGCACATGAAAATACCGGATTTGTAACATGACAATTCTCAAAATTATTCATTAAAATGTTTCTTGTCTGGGACAAATCTTATCTTTTTTTTGTTTATATGCATTCTTGGGGTGCCGATCTATCGTATAAAAACAGAATTCGGTGTAAATTGCAATGATCTTATCGTTCAGTAATTACATAAGTAACGACAAAAGTACGAGTCTACCTTTTCGTCGACTTGCAACATGACGATTATCGCTGTCGGCAATTGTTTTTGTTAAACGTCGGAGTTCCTTAATTAACGAATCGGAAGGATATCGATGCAGGTGTAAGTACGATAAGGCCTGCAAACGCGACTTTCTACCTCGAAATACTCTTGATCGAGAAGATTTTCGCGCGAGAGGTCGTACTTTTCAAGGTCGAGCGGGTCAACATTTTTCGACATTTATAACCGCAACGTATACGTTACCTATGCCTACCTACCCACATACATACATACATACAGACAGACAGTTCATATACATATGATATGTATACATATATCTAAATTGTATGATTATCACAAAAGATCCGTTACTAACGCGACTATTGAATTCTAAGGACGACTCGGTTTTGAATTTTCAAAAGACGGTTTCGAAAAACGCGTCGGTAATTAATTTATTAATTACAAGTACCGGTAAAAAAATAATCTTGGACCCCTGGGGTTAAAAGACGATACGTTATATGTATTCGGTAAAATTAAAAGAGATATAGCAGTAAGAGAGGCGAAAATATTCTATCAAGAGAAATGCGTTTACCGGAGAATTTGACAAGTGTCGCATTAGATCTCGTGTCTTCGAGTACGTTGTTTACGATTATAGTCGAATTTGCTGGTAAACCGAACGTTTGATGACGTCACTACGTTTTTACTCGGTTTTTTTTACCTATTGTCTAAGGTTGCTGAGAGAGGCTTCATCATCGTGAAGTTGGCTGGAGCTAATAGATTTTTCGAATTTAGCATCTAGGAAATAGTTTGCTGAATTAGGGTGATCTAAGTTCGATGGGTAATAATAAAAAAGAAAGTCCAAAACGAATTTTAGCTAAAAAAAAGTTGATTTCCAAAGGCCAAGATATTAAAAGCTCGTTCGGTGTCGCTAACTTCACGCAGTAGTGTTTCAAAAATATCTTCGAGATAGGTGCTACAGAGAGCGCTTGTGTAGCGTGATAGAGTTTCACGTTCTTTTCATTTACTTTTCTTTTCAAACTTCTTTACATTTTATTGCAAATTGGATCTATTGTTTTTGGTAATTTGCTCTTTCATTCTTTAATTATATATGAGATGTATAAGTATTTAAAATTTATCCTCGAGAGCATTGCAAGTTCTGTCAAGTCTTAAGACGCCCTCTAGAGTCATATTTGAAAAAGGCGGGATTTGATTAAACATTTAAGACGTATCTTATTTAAAATAATCTTATTTGTAAACTTATCTTGATTTAATTTTTCAATACATTTATAAAAATGTGAACACAGAATTAAGACTACTTTTTGAATTATGCATTCAAATTTTTTAAGACCATCTTATTTCATGTACACATTAATAATTAAAATGATTTTTATTAAAAATATTTTTAATAAAACATTACATATAATAATTTGAAAATAATATTTCGATTCTAAATTAATTGTATGAATTTGTTACAATATTTGAAACAATTCAAATTATCGCGAGAATTGGATCGTTTATCTGTAGATTCGACGGTGCAGCACTATGCGACCTTGACTCGACCTCTTTGACAGTCTATCAGTCATTTTGAAATCAGTTTGTTTTTATCCAGTTATTTGTTTCTTAGTCAGAGATTATCGGTTTACGTCCGTGTTGTTTTGTTTATTCGTGGTGTAGCCGCAAAAAAAAGAGCATTCCTAGTAATTTCAATAGATAAAAATTGAGAAGAGTAATGATCTGTCTTATTATTGTTATGACTGCGGTGGCCAAAACAAAAAAGTAGGAAATAGTTTCATATAAATTCAGTTACTTGTTATGAATTTCATCTTTTCAGCCCTGATATACAGATTTTTATCTTAACCCTAAATTTTTTTGCCATTATGATTTCTTGAATTTTGTTTGACCTTCTTATATAAATTAATTTCTATGTTCTTATCACATTATTAATTTTATTCAATTATTATATCTATAGCTTTTCGATATTTGATATTAAGCTTTTCTGTCTGTGTTTCCTGTTACAACCTTGTACTTTGCTTTCTGAATGTATTGCTTTCTAAGATAATACAAGTAGGTTATTCAGTTATTTATTTACCCTTTTTCCCTTAATATTATTTTTTCTTTTATTATTTTTTCGATTCCTTTTCTTATTACTTTTTTAAAATACAAAATTACGTCTGTTTAATGTTTTTCAATTCTTCATCTTATTGCATATTCTTTGCATTTTGCACTTTCTTTTTGCGCTTTCTTTCTATTATCCTCAAAAATCCTACTATTTTCTTCAACTTCGAATTTCCCTCGTAGTATGCATTAGCGCGCTCTGTCGGAAGAAAACAACAACTGCGATCTTTTATATCTGCTGCTATACGAGTTGCTCTTCTTATTACTATTATAATTATTATGATAAACATATAGTCAATGGCTAAAAATAGAGGAAAAAAATAATGGATGCCATTTATTGTTTGTTTGTGTCAGCAAAATATCTAAAGCAACGAATATAGACGCTTATAGAAGCACACTTGAGATACGGCTCTTGGGGAAAAAAAAGTGTAGTTACAAAGCCGCCGACTGAGGACGCCTCAATGCATTATCTCAAGTTTGCAGCCCCCACCACCTGACCCAGCTCGAGACAGGCGGAGCCGGAGCTTCTCCCACTGAACCACAAGAAGTAGGGAAGGTTAGCGTAAACCTCCCTCTCCCCCGACCATCTAAACCCAAACTAGGGGCACAACTTAAATACAAGTTCTATAAGTTATGACCTGTTAGGATTTGTAGCCGCGTGGGTTATGCCACATACCTTTTAGGTAACGCAAGCCGGGTTCGATACCACCATTGGATGAAATCAATTGCAATCGCTAGCTGATAACGTACTTAATAAATGCTCCGAAGGGATTTTCTAAAATCTGAAATTAACAACATTTTTATGGATAAAAACCCGTTGCTAGGATCGGATTTCAGCGAATTATTAAGTTTTAAGAAAGGAGACAAAATGCATTTTAATGTAGACAGAATAACATGAATTTAAAAAAAAACCATTATGATCTGAAAGGCCCTGTAGGAGCTGAGATCCGCAACTTTTGGTTTATGAAGGATTGCGTCGAAAGTATCGTTTGTAACTAAAGTTTCCAAAAATTCGACAAAATCGCCGGGGTTTGGACAAAATACCTGAAAATCCTATTTATTTTTTTGCGCCTTTCTATGAGAAATCCTTCTCTTGCTTAACGAATAACTATAAATTGTTTTTTCTAATTACAAATTTTATAAAAGTAATTTCTCAGCCGATTTCCAATATTTTCGAGAGCGGGGCAAATTGAGAATTGTTGTCCCTTGAATTTAGAAATTTTGATGAAATGTAAAAATAGCATTAAAAAAGCTGTACGTTGCGAATACACATATTTTAAAAAAAGATTTGAAAAGTGGTGGGAATCGAAACACGAGTACGAATTCATGCTTAGTTTTGTAGAAAATGACGATGAATAATTACTGTGCAATTTTAAGAAAGGAGACAAAATGCATTTTAATGTAGGCAGAATAACATGAATTTAAAAAAAAATCATTATGATCTGAAAGGCCCTGTAGGAGCTGAGATCCGCAACTTTTGGTTTATGAACGATTGCGTCGAAAGTATTCAATATTTTTACTTGAAATTTGGCACAGTTATTGCTGAAAGAATACTTTAATACGTCCATTTTTCCCGATAGTTGTAGATAGCTTAGTTCGTCTGCAATTAGCAATAAACAAACATAAAAAATACGCGTACGGCGCCGCAGCCCCCCGTACCGCCCGACGCGCTGGTGGGGGAACCGATCGGCGACGGAGAGAGCCTGGCGGAGCAACATTTCCGAATCTTAGTTGAAAATTGATTTACTCGGCCATGGAATATGCTACGGCAATAATTTTTTTTTCATTTAACTTGTTTTTTTTCTCGTCTTTTCAACCATTTCAATAAAAATTGCATGACTATACTAGAAACGTTAGAAATGTTCATTTTTCATAGCATTTTTCGTCTTAATAAACTTTTTTTTATAAATGAAGTATATTATCCTACAAGGAAATAAAATGTTCTATTCTTTTAGTTTCTTGCTGAGTAAAGGATGTACGTCTAAAATATTTATCGAATATTTCTTTTACGCTTGCTTTCATTTGCTAGCACTTCTTCAAATTATTACTTATTTTTAAATTTTTTCATGTATTAATACGTGTATTTAACCATATAATTTTTATCCGAAAATTGGAAAAGTTTTAAAAAAAATACGAACAATTCAAAGTAAATCATTGTCTATTACCTTATCCCTTACTCACAATCAGCAAGAAACTAAAAGAATAGAACATTTTACTTCCTTATAGGGTAATATACTTGTAAATGAAGTAATATACTTCATTTATAAAAAAAAGTTTATTAAGACGAAATATGCTATGAAAAATGAACATTTCTAACGTTTGTGGTGTAGTCATGCAATTTTTATTGAAACGGTTGAAAAGATGAGAAAAAAACAAGTTAAATGAAAAAAAAAATTATTGCCGTAGCACATTCCATGACCGAGTAAATCAATTTTCAACTAAGATTCGGAAATGTTGCTCCGCCAGGCTCTCTCCGTCGCCGATCGGTCCCTCCCCCAATAATTTTACGTAAACGTAAAATTATTAGATATGTTGACAATATTTTTAGAAAATTTTTTAACAGTCCAGTCTACAATAAATTTTTTTTGCTACAGTTTGGCTAATCCTTTCGATGTTTCTTCACAGTTTGCAGCAGCCTGGGAGCTGTTCCTCATTTTTAGTTAAGTGTTGATTACACTTGGAAACTAACGCAATATTCCTTTCAGCAACATCGTTTACTGCTTTTAATGAATTAAAAAATTGAAGATTTTTTTGAAAGCTTCAAAATCTTCTTTTTCTAAAAATATTGTCAATATATCTAATAATTTTACATTTATTACTGTTCAATCTATTAACACGCAAATAAATTTAATATGAATTGATTATTAATACATAATATAAGTGAATTTAAGATGAACTTTTACCATATTCTTTAGATAAGTAAGAATTTTTCTCTAAAAATTAATTGAAATTATGATTTATCAAATAATTAACAACTTTCGATCAATATTCTACTCAATTTTTGTAGATATTTACTTTAAAGTTGATAATTTTAGCTATTTAAGTGATATAAATTGATTTTTTTGAGTTTTAAGAGAAAATAATCTCATAATTTCAAACATGCCAAAGTTTGAGCATTAAATTTCCTATAAGATAACCCTTGGACATACTTGTAAAGTGATTCGTCATTGAGGTAGAAAATTCCAAATTTTTATCACAATTTTTTCTATGTTATTTAAATGGGAAACACAAAATTACGAATCGCCACCTCTAAATATTAATATTAAGAGCTCCGGTTTTCACAGGGTATTTTTCTAGCAAAACTCTAACAATTTTTCAATGTTCTTCAAAAAAATAAAAAAAGTCGTTTTTTTAACACCCTTGTGTGTGTGTGTGTACAGTGAAAGAATGACACAGAATTTTCAAATTTTGATCAGGGCATCGTTAATAATAATTTATATATATCGTCATACTTACGTTGTAAAATTGATGTATACAAAAGAAACTACTTGCTGCTAAAAAAGTTATATCAAATATATTTTTGATGATTAAAACAAAGACTAACTTTTACTTTGATTTTTTCTCCAAGCTTCTATGTCATATAGAGAATCGTGAGAAATAAAGTCTTTGAAAAAAAACTTCAATTTAATTTTATACAAGCTCTTTTGCTTGAAGACGTCACTGGTTGTAGATACTCAATGGAAATAGTCTTTTCTAAATGAAGCAAAACTATAATGCATTGTCATCTTTTTTTTTTCTTTACCCTCCATTCACAATTCAAAGAAAAAAAATATACTGCCCTAAATTATGTAGAACTTCTGTATATAAATAGTGAAATTATAAAAATTTAAGTGCATGAAGCGCATATTCATTTTTTTAAATAACATTGAATTATGCTTTTCTTTGGGTACGATTTACTTATAAAAATTAAAAATAACAAAATAACTTTCAATTACATTTCATACATCATTTTTAATTCGACTAATAAACAAGAAAAATCAAAAAACGAAAAGTAAACTCTTTTTAAAGATTTGCTAAATAAAAAGGTTGCTTCATGCTTTGTGTATTTTTATGTGCATTAATATTATTGTTGTTAAAATTACTACAGTAACTATAAATATTATCATACGCATATTATGTGAAAAGTGATTCACGGGGGACGCAGGCTTAAATGAATAAGGGGGTCAAAAGTGCCCCTAAACCAAATTACATGTACAATGGGTCATTCGATAGCTTTTCGAAAAAGATTCATTTGTGCCAAATTTCAGCTCTGTATCTCAACCTGGGGGCCAGTAATGGCCAAAATTCGAAAATCTTGTTTTTGCCCAATTTGGCCCATGCTATGGTGAGAAAAAATCTGAAAAAAATCAGAGACATTTCGGTTACAGGGACACATATTACAGAATTTTTACAGACTTTTTACCCCAAAATTGAAGTCGTAAAAAATCAAAAACGAAAAAAAATTTCGAAAAATGCCCATTTCGAATTGAAGGAGTCGCGGAACTATAATCATATTTTAATAGGAAATGCATATTCATATTACTATTGTTCATGAATTTTTTCAGATTTTTTGGTTTGGTGCGCCATAGTTAAAAAAAATAAAAACCAATATTTACGCCGAATTTCACGTTTTAAAATTAAATATTTACATGAAAACTTTAATTTAAAAACTTTTCTCAACGAAATAAGTGATTTATGATATTTTCGACGTATCAACATTTAATGAAATTGCATAAGAAATAAACGAAACTAACTAAACGTGATTAGCCAGAACCATGCGGAACGATTTATACCTCAACTTGTACGTTACTTTTCAACGGCGTCGGTGGCGCAGTCGGTAAGCATTCAGACGTTGAATCGGTCCAAACTTTTTGGCGTAGGTTCAAATCCTCGATCCATCATTTTTTTTTTTTTTCATAAATTGTATATTTCTCTCAATTGTCAATTATACAGATATATTTAATCAATATTTATTTGCAAATGCTTAACCATATTGCAGCTTGCCCTAAAGTACTTTTATAAAAATCGGTCTTTTGAACAATTGTACTTGGGTTGTAATAACAACTATTTAATCTTTTGTTGTTGCCTTTTCCTTAAGATACGAATTCTACATGTTTTGTCCACCCAAGAAAGATTGCTTTCTAGCCATTAATTACCATCGAATGATTGTATTGTCCAAAATACATGTAACTTCAATGTCGGTTACTACTGAGCAAAATTCTTTATATTAAGGCCTTTTTTTTTGTTTTTGTTCCGCATTCAAAAAACTGGAAAACTCTGACTCTGCTATTATATTTGCAAAGTTTCAATAATTTATTAAACTTATTTATGTCTGGTGCGTTTTCGTTGTATATTAGATAAAGTCGTTACTAATCTATCATACAAAAACCTTACTCCGGCGTCGATCTCACACCTGAACTATAAGCATTTTTATAGAGAAGTAATAAAACATACAATAATTTCTTTAATCAATAACAACTCATACTTGAGACATTGAAGTTACATGTATTTTGGACAATACAATCATTCAATTAATGGCTAGAAAGCAATCTTCCTTGGGTGGACAAAACATGTAGAATTCGTATCTTAAGGAAAAGGCAACAACAAAAGATTAAATAGTTGTTATTACAACCCAAGTACAATTGTTCAAAAGACCGATTT